>WYDI02032413.1:0-70256 GCA_009867235.2 Psittacus erithacus | reverse complement strand
GAGGCCTCAGTGCCATGGGTTAATGGTGGCCTTGGCAGTGCTGGGAACGGTTGGACTGGATGAGCTGAAAGGGCTTTCCCAAGTTGATTCCATGATTCTATGAGTCTAAGGGCCACCCGTGTCCAGGCACAAACTGAGTCAGCTGCTTCCTGTGCTCACAAATGACCAAGAGCAGACACCATTCATGTGCAGACAGCACTTACGTGCCAATGTCAGCCACATGCAGATGCCAGCCGTGTGCCCAGACACACCACCCACATCCTCCCAGCATGGCTCAGCCCAGAGGGTGCTGGCCATGCTTGGGGTGCTCAACTCCCTCAAGGGACCCAACACGGCTCTTTCCAGCAGAACAACTCCTTTATTTTCAATGTTCCCCTACCTTTGGCCATCTCATTTTCAGTACAGGGATACAGGGAGAGAAACTGCTCTCTACAAAGAGAACCTGGGTTCACCCTGACGACCACAGTGGCCAAACCATTTCCAGCCATAGCAATGGTTTTGCTGCACGTTTTGGGGGAAATAGTTCTTTCTGAAATGAGTAAAAGGAACACAGAAGTGTGGATTATGTTTGTGCCATTTTCTCTCTCCTGCCATGATTTTGTAATTGAAAATTTGAACGGTACTTGCTAATCTCACTGAAATCAGTCATCTGCATATAATCAAAACCACCACAGACACCTTTGAACAGGAACAAGACTAATTTGCCACCCATATTTTGATTTCAAGCTCCAGATAATGACGATTATTGGGGAAAAGCAACCACTTGAAAATAAGACCAAAGGACACCTCAAGACTTCAGAGTTCAAACCGACTGTGTATGTGTTTTGATTTTAACTTGTTGTACTTGGTGATCAGATCCAGCTTACTGTGCCCAAGAGTCATTCTTTTCTCGGCCCCATATGCACTGTTCTTTTCCATCAGCATGTCCTCGGTCAGTTTATTATAGCAAGGAACTCCTGGCTTTTTATCTCGTTTTAGCTGGTTGTATGGGGACAGCAGGTCCAAATTTCCTTGTCCAGGACTCTGTCTTTTTTCCAGCCCACAAAATGCATTGTTGTTCTCTGCTGTTGGTTCCTCAGGGGCAGCAGCAGGCCCTTTCTGCTTTGTGCTTGTCCCATTGCTACTGGCACCCTCTGAAAGGGACTGCAGAGATTGCTCCTGTCTTGGTGCGGAGCAGTGGCTGCTGTTAGCTGTATTGTCCCCTTGATAACAAGGTTTATTGGAGCCCAGGGCAGGGGAAAGCTCTGGTGGCAGGAATGTCCTTGCTGTCATGAGATTTGATTTGTGATACAAAGCAGGGGTGGATTTATTTGGAAGACTATTCGGTGAATCTGGTGGTTCTCCTTGTTGCTTAGGGCAAGTGGGCTTCAGAGATGCATCTTCCTTCCCCTTCTTGTTACCAGAATCTGAGCTTGAATCTTGCTTTTCCAGCTGCACATTGCAGTTGGAGTTTTTCAGAAAGGGAGACACTTTTATGCTTCTGATGCTCACATTGGAAAGGCTGCTGGAGGGGCTCGAGGTTTCAGCATCATTCATCTGGGGGGGTTTTAAAAGGGAGCTGACAACTTTCGAGGTGTCCTGAGAAGAGGGGCATGTTTCAGGATCTGGCACAAAGAAGCTGGTCACTGCTCTGGACTCTGCATACAAGTACCGGAATTCCTTCTCAAACTCTGCAACAATCTGACCACGGAAGTGAGTCACCAGGCCAGTGTGGACTTGACTGCAAAGCCAGGTGAAACTGTGAATAAAGGAAAAGAAAACACATGTAACCTTAGTTCAGAGAGTGCCAAGATACCTAGCATTGATTTTAATACCGGAGTGATGTATTGCTACCCCATTCATGGCATTAAAACATTCCCTGAAGTGTGCAAGTCTGAGATTGCTTGTAGAAATTAATGTACTCATTACATAATTACTAAAGAACAACCCTAAAATGGTCATTTAATTTCAGCTCGGTGATGTAATGAACTGTATAAAAACATGAACAGTGATCAAGAAATAGCAGCTGGTTTTCCTTAGCCTCATGAAAGATGCAGAGCAGCAACAGGTCCCTGCCTAAAAAGCACAGCAGCACGTTTTGAGCCTTTTCTTCTCCAGCTCCCTCTTGCCAGCACTCTCTGTCCATAAGCAAGGACCCATGGTTTCCCGTTCCCCACTCAGTACCAGCTAACTGTGGGCCGGGGGTACTGCCTGTATCAAGCAGGCTATGTGCCAAGGAAAGCTCCAACTCTCTGGAGATGGCATCGTGGTGGGAAAATGAGATACGAAGCACAGGGTACTTAAGGGCTCTTTCTTGTATTGCAGACTTTCTAGCTCAGCATCTGGCTAGCACACTACTCTGCACCCATTCCCTTCCACAAAGGGCAAGGAGACTGTTAGGTGGATACCAAGGCATGCCTGGGCTCCTGTTCTCCTCCCTTGCCTTGGTAGGAGCCATGTTCTTATGTCCTTAACATCTGCAACACGTGACGGAGTTAAAAGAGCCACTTATGCAGGCAGGAGGGTGAGGAATGGAGATTTAGGGGAGCAGAGGTCTCCTGAGCCCCACAGGAATACCTCAGGACAGGAAGGCTGATGATGTTTTCCATACATACGAATTTCCATAGGTGTTGCTGAGAGATTCCCCAGACTCTTTCCATCTTTTCCATGGCATCCAGTTCAGAGATGCATGGTGTTAGAAGTTCACCAGTCCCTTGCTCAGCAAATGCAGTCCCTGCTCTTGCAGTACAATGTCCTGGGATCTTTTCTGGGAGTGTGTTATATTCCACCTTAAGACAAATTAGGTTTTGTCCCAGCTGGGGAAGAACTTTCACTAATTGCCACTCTGCATATTTTATCTGTTTAACGCTACCTGTTGTTTGTGCCAAAACTGTAACTTAATTAAACAACCCCCCCATATCCACAGATAATAACCATATTTCTCCTCCCAGTCTTCATTTTCCTAGATCAAATAGGGAAGCTTCTCTTAGAGAGTAGGCTCCCCAGGCTCCTGCTCACCCCAGTCGCCAGCTGCTTGTTTTATTCTTGCTGTAGTCAAACCAGACTAGCAGACTAATTGTGTTAAATAAAACAGAACCTTCACAGAGGGAAGTGCCTGCGTAGGGCGGCATTATCAGCTGCTAAAGCAAGATGCAGACTTTGACAAGAGCAGGATGAAATCACAGAAACTACAGGAGAGCAATTGTAATGGAGGTTACATCATTCTCAAGTAAATGTCATTTCAGGACAAGATACTGGCATTATGTTTTGGGACCTTATCAATGTTTACTTCACAAGACAGCTATTTGGGACCTTTTAGTAGGAAAACCAGCTCTTGGCTTGTTCCTAAATAGTATGCAGTTGCTACAGTTCATAATGTTGTTTGGAAGAAAGTAGTATACTTACACCCAGCATACACACCCCCCAGAGAGCAGCACAAACTGAAAAGATCAATACTCTTCTGCTTAATATCAAACCAGGTAAATTAAGTAAGAATGAAGTAGTAAAAGAGTGAAGAACTTTTGCAGATGGCATGAAGAGTGTCCGGAGATACCATACTGGAGGCTAAAAGCAAATGAATACAACTTCACAGAGAGATATGACAGAAAAACAAACAGAAAATAGCTGGGATGGCTAAGCGACAGAAGAGAAGCCATTAAGACCGGAAAGCCCATCTTTCAAAAAGGTTGGGTCACACATTGCAAAAGGCATAAGAAATAATACTCAGTTCTTTGTAGGGCTAGCACATGTGTAATAGGAGCACTCAGACAATTCCTCTGCATCAGTGTTTATTGTACAGGAGCTTGGGATTATCCTTGCCCTGAACCCACTTTTATACAGAACACAAGGGAGGATCAGTCTCATGTTGAAATCTCTGTAGAAGAGATTAGAAAACATCAACAAAGCAGACAGTAACAAATTGGCAGGACCAGGTAACATTAACCCAAGAGTACCAAAGGAATGCAAGGATGAAATAGCTCAGCTACTAACCAGGATGTGTTGCTATCACTTGAAAGTGCATTGGTTATCAGCAGTGTGGAAGGTTGCTAAAGTGCTATAATTGTTTTAATGTTCCAGACCATTAAGTCTCATAACTGCACAGCACAAATTAGTAGACACTTTTCTAAAGAACAGAATTTATGGCTATAGAGGTAAATATGGTAAGATAGGAAAGGTGACTTTCACAAAGGAAAGTTCTCTCTCTCCAAGCTGTGAGAGTTCTTTGAAGAAATCCAGGAGCCCAGACAGGGGAGACTGCATGCAGCCTGTATTGACACTATCAAAGGCGTCTATCCCAGGGCACTGCCTGGCTCCCAGGAGCACTAGTTGTTCCTGTCCACGTTGCTTACAGCTATTACCCTTCCACACAAGCATGCTGCACCTGCACTGCACAGTGCTTAGGATGTATCCCAGCTCAGCACCTAATCCACTCACACACACACTTGTGTTCTCTTGAACTCCTCGAACCCATGGATGCACTCAAGGCTGAGCACCTCTCCTCTGAAGGGGCAGATGTGCACCCCTCACACTGCTGTGGACTGCAAGAGGACTCTGGTCAGATAATGCCAGCCACCCCTCTTCACCCAGCCTGGCACCACTGCTGCCAGCAGACCTGGAAACAGAGCTGTGTGCAAGTGGTCATGTTTGACCTTCTTGTTCTGGAGAGGAGGTCACATATGTCAGACACAGATGGGCCGGCAGGAACATCACAACAGATACCCATTAAGGCCTCTGGCTTCACCTTAGCAGGAGGTAAACAACAGGTCTTGCTTAGGTTTCCCTTTACTCCTGGGACAAAGTGACTTCCACCTTCTGTTTTCTCCCAGCACCCTCTGCCCCAAGTACTGCCTCCCTACAGAAATGCATGAGATAAATACACCCAGCCACGTCCTCTCATCCATACGAACAGTCCCCTCCCCTGTAAGGGGAGCAGTCTCAGATCCAGCAATACACTCCCCTGGCTTTTCAACTGTCCCTGCCACTGATGTCTCCTATGGCTTCTTCCCCAGCCCAGGCATTACTGTGTCCCAGTTTCCCATGCTGGTCCAAAAGGGGCCTGCCCACTCTGCCACAGCAGGACCTGGAAGAAATCATCCAAATCCCCACAGTGGCACAGCCCTCCTCCTTGCCATAGTGCAGGTACCCATGACAGGACAACGCGGCCTTGCCAGCTGTGGCTATTCCCGTCACTACAAACGGATAAAGGTCTTTTCCTCCATGAATGGCAAGGCAGAAATACCAGGGAATGTTCATTCTTTATCTCTTCTGGCACAAAAATGAGGCATTGAATGAATTCAAGAGGTTACAGATTCAATACAGACAAGAAGAGGTACTTCCTTGCACAACACAACACACAGGCAAGCTGTGGAGCTCCTTGCTGCAGGCTACTGTGGATGCTGCAAGTTCATGTGAGTTTCTAAAAGTGGTAGGATTTTCCTGCCATTACTTTTTCCATAACAAACTGCTCCACACAGAGATCCCATACCCAGTTCTGAATCACCCTGGGGCACAAATTACAGCAGGCCGGGGAAGGATGGCTGGAGGATAGGAACCCTACCCCCTATCCCAAGGTTCCTGCCTTGCTTCCACGCCACACCTGGAGCAGGAACCCTCAGGAACCCGTGCAGCTCAGCCTTTGGCCAGGAGATGGAGGTGCAACATCACCTCCCCCTGCCCATCCTGCCGCAGCACCCCTGCCCCGGCGCTCTGCCTGAGGTCAAGCACCAGTGGCAGGAGCACACTGCGGTATCCCGGCTGGAGCCAGGCTCAACAATGGCTTCAACAACAGGATTAGTTCTTCTGCGGGCCCCTCTGTAAAGCCCCGGTAGGGTCCAGGCTTGCAGCGGCCTTTCTATGCTGCGCTGTACAGGTGACTCCAGCTCTTCACACCCAGCCTCTCTGCTGCAGCTATTTCCAACCTTTGCAGCAGAAGGGGGTTTCATTCTTTCAGTAGTTTCTCTTGCTCACTTTTATTGCCATTCTCTCACTTTGGCTGTCAAAGGTATTCTCTTCTTTCTGTATGCCAATACAAGCTTCTGGGCATCATTTCTGCTCACTGCTAAATGTAATGAGTGTTATGTATGATCTACTAGACCTTTAATTTCAAGTGACATTTTCATGAATAAAAACACAATAATCTGACTGTATTATAGTAAGCTCTTCAAAGAGCTTATTTACAAGCTTAAGCTTGCTTCCATAGCACTTGAAATGATTTCCACTCCTCATTTTGGTTAGAAACAGTGCAATATATTCAGTTAATTTGGGTATCCCATCTTAGTTATCTCCTACTTCATATTCACCCTTGCAGCAGGATGCCTTCTCTCTTTCTTCTGGATTCACTTTTTATCTGTACACCTGAGAACTTCCTCCTCTTTGCTTTGGTATGCTCTGCAAGGTTATGTGTAACTTTTCTCCTGGCAACGCTCACTTTATTGCTACACATACCTGCCTGGGGTTTCCTTGCTGATGCACTTGGGCTTTCCATTCCTTATGCACTCACTTTCTGCTTAGGTATGATTTCTTTCTTGAGGCGACCGCTCAAGTTAGATCTGGAACTCACTCTTAAAAACTCTTTCCTCTTGCTTGGGACATGGACACTTGAGAGTATGAGCACGTCCCATCTAAAGAAATCCCAGGCCTCCTCTAGCTTCAAACCCATGCTGCTTTACCTGTTCACTGCCAAACATTTATGCACTTAGCTTTTCTTCCTCTGTACTGAAGCTGAATGCAGAGCCTTTGTAGCCCTTAACTTTCTCCTCTCATTTCTCAGTTTCAGTCCCATGTTGGCTTCAACCCCAAATCTTGAGTTTCTTTCAGTACAATACAGCAAGCAATGAGCTCCTTCCCTCTGCCAGTGCAGGACACACACCGATACTTTGACTATCTTACATTTGGAGCTGAGAAATTTCACCTCCTCTAAGACAACTCAAACTTTATGAGCTAAAGAAACAGACAGATGTTGTGAAACACGTGAGCTGAAATGATGCCTCTGACACAGGAGGCATCTCAGAAACTTACTGGGTAGAAGAAAATCAAGGAACAGTATAACTGCAAGGGTAGAAGTTATACAGAAAGGACAAATAGCGGTTATGTTGCTGGGGCAATGGCACAATTATATCAACATATGTATCAAATGAAACATATTCCTGTTGGATTAAAATTCCACTCCCAGATAGGAAAAACATAGCATTAGGGCTGTGATCTTTCTAAGGAGTGCTGATGGTAACTATGCCATGCTAAGGAAGTGCTAAGAGGCTAAGGCAGAAAGCAGAGGACTGAAAGGACATTCAGTTATAGCCATGTTGAACAGGGGCCATTACTAGAAGAGCTGAAGCAACTGCAGTTTAGGCACTATAAATGACTGCTTTTTAAAGAAACTAACCAGAAAACCAGCAAAAGGAGAAAGAACAGGTTCAGAAGGGAAAGGCCACTTGGCAAAAAAATAACCCATATCCAATATTCTTTCAGGACTGAAATAATCCACAACATTAATACTTAACTTAAAAGAGAAAGTGAGGAATACTATTAAAAGGATATTTCAAAGAGTAACCAAAAAGGTGAAATGCCTGAGGCAGCATGAAGGTTGTTTGAAGATGCTATATTAGAGGCTCTGAGAAAATGTACCTATCAAAATAAAAATATTTTAAAACATCCAAAAAGTCACCAGAGTTAAAAGGTGCATTAAAGGAAAATATTAAAGTGAACAGCCCTCAAAACCTGGAAGTCAGCAATTTTCCAATTATTAACCAGGGAATAACCTATAATTTAAAATTGAACATAGTACCAGAGGAATGGAAAGTAGTAAATGTGAACCTTTTAAAGAGCTCCTGGAAA
Organism: Psittacus erithacus; assembly: GCA_009867235.2. Taxonomy (NCBI): domain Eukaryota; kingdom Metazoa; phylum Chordata; class Aves; order Psittaciformes; family Psittacidae; genus Psittacus; species Psittacus erithacus. The sequence continues at coordinate 62,444 of WYDI02032413.1, read as the reverse complement.
ACTACAAACCAGCCAGGCTTATTTCCATACTGAACAAACTGGTAGAAGCAAATGGAGAGGAAAATGATGAGATGCATAAATAACTATAATCATACTGCTGAAGACTCAGCATGTTTTTGTGGAAGGAAGCCATGCCTCAAAAGCCTCTTGCAGCTCTCTGAAGGAGGCAGCAAGCACACAGATTCATGTGATCTGCTTGATGTTGGAGGCTTGAGTATTTAAAGAGACTTTGACACGGCCATTCAGCAAAGACTCTTAGAAAAATTAAGTGATCCTGGAGTACAAAGGAAGGTCTTTGTGAGGAGTAACAGTTGACCAAAGATGGGATACAAATGCTAGAAATAGGTTTAATTTACCCACTGGAATCCTGCAAGTTTTGTGCTGGGATTGCTGCTGTTCAGCATATTCAGAAACATCCTGGAAAGTGGTAGAAACGGTCCCTGTCAGAGCTCTTGACAAAATTATCATGAGTGGTCAAAACAAAACTGGATAATCAGAAGCTGCAAGAGGATCTTATGGTATGGGGTGGGTAAGTGACAGATAAGAGACAAAAATCAATGTCAATAAATTCAAACTAGTGCAAAAACCCTGATGGTTTCTGTATATTGAGGAGTTCTCAGATATTAACATTTAGAAAAGAGGTCAGGGCTCCCATGGGCAGTTCAAAAAAGGTCACTTCAATGTTCAGCATGAGTCTAGAGGGCAAACAGCAGACTAGAACCCGCCAGAACAGGGACAGAGGAAAAGGCAGAAGTCACCATTACACTGCAATGCTGCAGTGTAGTGGGTGGGGATATCTCTACCACCTGATGCGGTTGTGGTCAATTTGTCTCACAAAAGATAGACATTATGCTTAAAGGTTTGGAAGTTCTCCTGCATGAGAAATTACTGAATAGGCTTCAATGCAGCTGTCACATGTTCAGTTTTAGCCATTCAAAAATGAGTGGTCTCAGTTATCTAATCCCCACCCCTTGCAGTCACTGCAAATGGACAGATGTTCCCAGGCAGTAATTCACTCCATTGCTCCTAGATACAGGTCTTAGGATGGGCAAAATGCTGCCAGACACTGCTGTTCGCATTGCTTATATAGAGACTCTACACATCCAGTTTCAACTTGGTACTTCCATTTCTCATTGCCAGAGTTTGATAAGGTGAAAACTCCACACTTGGAGATGAAGTCAGAAGCAGAAGAGAAGGCGCAGGTTGGAGCTATAAGGCTGATGAAGAAAGACTCTGGTAGACCAAGGGTCGAGCATGTGCTGGCTGGGAGATGGAAAAGAGATAGGGAGAGGGAGCACAGTGTTCAAGGAGACCTGGTAAAAGAAGAATAAGTATTGGCAGGGCACCAAATTCCCAGAAATATCAGAACAGTGTCTCCTGGGGAGCTGCACTGTTTGTGAAGGATAACATGATATGCACCAGTGTGAAAATGCTGTGGGGAAGATCTGTAGGTGGAAAACTCAAGAGTCTACTAATAAAAATCTAGTACAAGAATGGTACTCCCCACCCTCTGATCAGTCGTGCTGGTCAGACCATGTTAACTGAGATTACAGAGACTGAAAAGTTAGGACAGACAGTAATAGTGGGAGATTTCGTCCACTCATACACATACTAGGTTAATGCTTCACTGGGATGAGCTGTGGAGAAAAACTTTTTGGAAGCAATAAAATCATTACTTGCCAGAATTAACTACTCTAAATTGTTTGAACCACAAGAAAAGATGTTATTCAGGATGTGGTCTGGAATGATGCATAAGACTCGGTTCCAGAGGTATAAGTGGAAAAGCCCATTTGTAATAATGATCACAACATGAGTTTAACACTGTCGTGAGAGAGAGCAATCTAAATAAATGCAGCTTGTGGATATTCAACTTCAAGAAAGGCAACTGTGTAAAAATACAGCAACTCGTCAAAAAGGGCTGAGTGGGGAAGGCTGACCACTGGAGCTGACCTCCACCCTGGGCCATGGCAGAACGAGCTGCGAAGAACAACGTTACTGATAGCATGGAGCAGCACAGCCTCTTTTGGAAAAGGTCAACAGGGCTACTGTAAAGGCAAGCCCTGCCTCACAGACCTGCTGGAGTTTGGAGAGAGAGCCAGTGAGCACATGGGTAAAGGGAGCAGCCAATTACATAAATTGGGGTGTTCAAACAGCCTTTGACAAGGTTCTACACCACAGCCTTTTAAGAAACTAAGTTGCCACGGACATGGAAGAAAGGTCTTGTTACGAAGCGAGAGCTGATGAAAGCACAGGATGCAAAGGGTACACAGGGATTTATAGTCATTTTTCAGCATGGGTAAGAGTCAGCAGTGAGGAGCCAGAGGCTGGTGCTGGGACTGGTTTCGATCCTGTCAGTGATCCCAGGCATGGAGGGGAACAGGTTCGAAGAAGATCTCAATTTCTTCAGGTCGTTCAGTGCCTCACTCAAGGTGAGGAAATCCAGCAGAGGAAGTCCTCACAGAACTGAGCAAGTGGACAAATATGTGGCAGCTGAACTTCAGTGTAGGAAAATGTGGTGTACCCATAGGGAAAAATGTGTGATGCTGTCATGGTTTAACCCCAGCCAGAAACTAAGTACCACACAGCTGCTCACTTCCTCCCTCTGCTCACCTTCCCCCATGATGGGATGGGGAGGAGAATTGGAAAATAAAGCTAAAACTTGTGAGTTAAGAAAGTTTAATAATTGAATATAGTAATAATAATAGTAGTAGTAGTAGTAGCAGTGATGTTCTATAGTATGGAATACCCCTTTAGCTAGTTTTGGTCAGATACCCTGTCTTTGCCACCTTCTGGCTTCTTGTGCCCCTTCTCACTGGCAGAGCATGAGACTAAAAAGTCTTGATCAGGGTGCATGCTACTATGCAACAAGTTAAACACTAGTGTGTTATCAGCATCATTCTCAGACTAAAGCCAAAACACAGCACTGCACCAGCTACTAGGAAGGAAATTAACTCTATCCCAGGCAAAACCAGGACAGATGCTGAACCTGGAACAGCTAAAGAAGGAACTCAGAATCATCATCATCAATTCTCTGAAATCATCAGCTCAATATGCAATAGTAGCTAAAAAATTCAGTGAGTGTTGGCCACTGTCAGCAAGGGTGATACTAGCAAAGCAGAGAGCACTATTTTGATGCTCTGTAACACCCTGGTGCAGCTGTATCTTGGGGGCTGCATGCAGCTCTGGTCTCTGCACCTCAAGAGGGACATAGTGAGGCTAGAGAGGGTGCACAGAAAGGTAATTAAAATGGCTGAGGGATGCAGCTGCTGAGGAGGAACTGAAAAGGCCGAGGTCTTCACTTTAGGTAAGAAAAAGACAATAAGAGTGGATAAGATGGAGGCTTGGAAAATTGCGAAAGTGATAACTTAGCTGAATGTAGGACAGCTCTTTAACCAACCTGTGGCTTTAGAACTAGGGCACTTCATTAAATTAGTAGGAGATTGGTTTAGAACAGATGAGTTAGAACAAATTCACAGACAAGAGGAACAGAAGAGGTGCTGAAGGAATTAAGTAGGGATGTATGCAATGGTTACACATGCTGTGGAACAAGAAGAGGGATAGACCACACAGCAGTCTGGGCTGCTCTTCCTGAACATCATCAGCAGGAGACAGAATCTAGGCTAGGTGGAGCATTGTCTGACCTGCCAGAGCATTTTTTACATCTTCAAGAAATGAAGCAATACTCAGAGACAGAGATGTCCGGGAAATGTCAACGCTGGCAGACAAGCAGTTAATGCTATCTGAAAGCTAAACTGCAAGGTAAGAGCAAGAGGATGGAGTAGAAGAAGGTAAAGCATCAAAATGAAAACTTTCATTTGTAAGGGAAAATGAAGAGGAAAACCATTGGACCATTACCATGGAGAAAAGAAAATAAAAGCTTCATTATTCAGTATTTTGGTAATCAACATTTACTCAGTGTCACCAGTCTTTGTCACAGTAGTCGCTATATTTAATTACCTGTATGTACCAGCAAGAACTTGGTCGCAATCAATCAGGATAAACTTCTCCAGAACCTGGCCTGCAAATTTCTTGCCTGCTTTGCTGTAGTATGTGTCTCCACTCAGACATCTTATGCGCATGTTCTGAAACCAAAGAGAGCAGAGTTAGTTCAGGGACATGTACTGAACCAAACTGAAATGTTCCCTTATGGATCACTGATGGAGTCCCTCAAACAGGAGCTCTGCTCCCAGAGGTAGAATGCATTAAGGCTGTAAGTATTTCTTGGCTTCTGCATACCAAATACTTTGTCACACTGTCTGCTTCTATAAAATTAAAATACCAGCAAATATTAACAAGTTCTACATAGGTACAAATGCTGTTTTGAAAACAATTTGAGGAATCCTATGAACCTACAGAAAATTTCTCAAGTATGTAAGAGTATAGTTTCTTCTAGATTACTGATAACATTCAACTAACCACCCTAACTGATGGCTCTGCATTTAAACTAACTTTTGACCCATAATAACTAGCCAGTTGTTATGTGCTATGAACATGTTCTGTGCTATGAACTAGCCAATTGAATGTGCTTGTTCTGATTTTATGTGATGACAGCACAATATCACTCGATAAAAGATTTACAGATAGGTATGTCTACATTTTAAGAATTGCCTTTTGTCAGTATATTTAAAAATGGTATTAGAATTTTCAGCTGCTGTACTCGAGTGAACCAAACCTCATCTCACTAAAGACTGCAAAGAACTTATCTGACATGACTTCTGCCTGTAAAACCAACTGCCCAGTGCAGAATGGGAAATAAGGCTCAGTATCCATCAGGAGCCTTTTTTCTAACGTGAGGTTTTTGCCCATAATAGAAGTTATTTGCACCTCAGCTGGGGAAGGCAAAGAGGAGAACAGTCACTGGAAACAGTTACTGGCCTGATCTCTATGATCCAGCGCCAAACAAAACATCTCATATGTAAATGGACATCCTTAAGGCTGCACCTAGCTGGCCTGCCAGGTCATCCCTTGCTGCTCCTCCAGGCCAGCTCCCCTGCCATCTGCCGTGGCTCTGGCACACCAGGAGTTGTCACAAACTGTCACCACTTTGTCCCAGCAGATCTCTTTGTGGGTCGCTCATCCCTGCCTAGTGTCAGCCCTGCAGAAGACAGACCTGTGGCAGTTGGTACGAGCAGCACATGCTGATGGGGCTGTTTTGCCTCTTGGCAGAAGTGGTTGCTGCCCATAGGTGCTCCTGGTGGAGCTGACAGTGTCCCCTCCAGGATGCGGCAGATTTCAGTCTGGCCAGGCACAGCAGCTTGTAACAGCCAGTGCTGCAGACAGACAAGCAGGAATAGCTGTAATTTGCCTACAGATGTTCCCTGCAGGGTGCAGACCCATTCCCTGCCACCTCTCCAGAAGCTGCTCCTGGGCATCACTGTGTCCCCTTCTCCCCCTCTAGGGCAGGCTGAGCATGTGTGGGCTCCCCAGGCTGCAGGTACATGGTCAGGGACCGGCTCTGCCAGTCTGGCCTCACGTGGGGCTCATGGTGTGCTAGTTGTGCCTGAGGGGTGAGGAGCAGGAGGCAGTCACCCTGTGGCAGGTGACTCCATTCCTGACAACTTCCCTCTTCCCGTAAGAGACCCTGTGGGCAGGAGGTGGGCTTCCCAGAAACAGCTCCTATGAGGAAAGGCTGAGAGAGTAGAGTTGTTTAGCCTGGAGAAGAGAAGACTCCAGGGACACCAGTAAGAAAACCCACTGGGAGGAGGTTCCTCTCCCCCTCAAAGCAGTTAAACCCACTTCAAATAAGATATATTCTTATTTTAGATGCATTTTATATGTATTTTAAAATTAGAATTCTTATGTCTTAAGTTTTTAAAAGTTTGTGAATATTTTAATAAATCTTGTATTTTATAGGTTTTGATTTTAATCCTTTTCTTAATCCCTATTTTTTATATATTTATTTGCCACAGTATTTCTTCCCTCCCTCTATTCTTCTCTATTCTTTCCAAGCCTGGGTGAATTTCTGATAGCTGGCTTATTTTTTCCATCCTTTTCACCCTCTTGGCAATCCAGGCTCTGAATTGTCCAGATAATATGTGAATCCCGCAGTCCTGCAGGAAAGGCAGACTGCCAGGTACCACTCCCACTTGATTCAGACAGTAGTTTTAGGTTCAGCAGCTGGCTGCTTGAAAACAAACACAGTTAAGACAGGGAAGTCTCCCGCTGTGACTGCTACCAATGCTCCATGCACCACTGTGGGATTTGCTGATGCTCAGCACCAGGATTTGACACCAGCGGGCTCACAGAATGTTCTTAGAAGTAAGATGCTGGAGGGACAATTGCTCCAAACTCCCCATTAAACTACAGATTGTCACCAATTATTCCAAATGGAGATTTACCACCACATCCTGTCACAAGTCAGAGCCAGGAATAAAACACACTCATTCCACTTAGATGTGGATATCAAGTATGTATGTTAATGTATGTATGTATCAAGCATGTATGAGATGCATCAGCTTAAGAGGCACTTCTCAATGAGACCTGAGTCACCCAATGGGGGAGGCAAGTGTTCATTAGCCGTTCAAGTACAAGACATGACATCAGGTATAACAAAGAGACATAGACATCTCCATGGATGCAAACTCATTCTAATTTTAATTACAAACAATAGCCAGGCTCGTGGATGAGAAACAAATACAGTAAATCTTGGAGAGATGGAATTTCTCTGGATCCACCAGGTGACTTCAGTGATGCAGTTGTTTACGAAAGAAAACATGCACCAACATGAAGCAGTTTTTCCTAGCAGTTGCCATTTGAAGAGGTAGGATAAAATGGGTCTGGCTTGTGAGAAGAGCATTGCCAACATGGGGGAAGAAGGAAGCATCTCTAAATTAACCTTTGTGTAGACAAGTTAAAAATTAGGTCAAATTAAGACATTTATAAAATGTCTGAAATATCTGCATCTATTTTGAATGTTGTAAAACTAAAATACTTTAAAACATTTAGAGACAGGACAAAGGGGAATGGCTTTAACTTGCCAGAGGGGAGATTGAGATGAGCTCTTAGGAAGAAATTTTTCCCTGTAAAGAGTGGTGAGGCACTGGCACAGGGTGCCCAGAGAAGCTGTGGCTGCCCCATCCCTGGCAGTGTTCAAGGCCAGGTTGGACACAGGGGCTTGGAGCAAGCTGCTCTAGTGGAAGATGTCCCTGCCCGTGGGAGGGGGTTGGAACTGGATGAGCTTTAAGGTCCCTTCCAACACAAACCATTCTATGACTCTATGACTAATGAGTGACAACAAAAGAACAACTTCCTTGATAGGTGGTAGCCAGAAAGGCTGTATGGGGAGCAGCAACACTGGGGTGCATTTCTGAGTCTGCAAGCTCCCAAGAGAGCTTGTCACGCTGACACACTCATTTTTATTGTTTGTGTGCTCTGGTCACCACCCACTGTTGCTGATGCGCACGCACTGCATGGGGAATCAGGCTCTTCACAAATCCCTCATGAACCCATGAGCCTAAACGCAAAGCCTAAAAGCACATCTTAACATGAGTTTTTTTAAAACATGGGTTTTTTCAACTGAGTAAGGGTACCTGGTTTTTATTGATTCCAAGACTTAGTCACACACTGGGTATGATAAATGAGAACTTACCGGGAAGTTGTCCTGAGTAAGAGCCATTTTATTGCACATTTCCACAAAATGCTTCAAGTACTCTTCATCCAGGATCAGGTAAACAGGGACGTGCCGTCTGCTTGAGGCCTCCAGCAGGTCACACAGTATTTCCATGTCTGTAAACAGATCCATCACAACTGCTATCACCTAGCCAGGGAAAAAGAGGTAAAAGGCTGTTGAAAACTCATGTCCAAGTGAGCTGTGCCTTAAACTATGAATTAAGCATTCAAACCTCCCAAGCTACTGAGCATCTGTGGCCACATGACTGGAGACCGCTTCTAGACCTTTGTGTTTAACAGCCCTCACTCCAGCATGGCAGATAAAATCACTTTTAATAACTATGAAGACTTTCCTCATCCAGCTACCTCCCGTCTCATCTGTCACTCATAGAAAGAAATAGCTGAAAGGCAATGCCTGTGCACAAACTGAGCATCATTGATGCAACAAGTATGTATGGCCTTAAGCACAGAAATACAGCATAGGAACGGAAGAGCTGAGACTGACCAAAATCATTATTCAGTCGGTATGAGTGACTCCACAGATGACAACCATATTCATACAAAGAAGTATTTTTTCAGGAAGGACACACTGCCAGGTAAGGGAGAAGGTATTCTGATCAAGTATGTGCATGTCCATGTTCCAAGATTACATCCTAGGGGCAAACAGACAAAACTGTAGAATCATGTGTGTGGGAAGGATCCCTTCCCTCTCCTGCTGGCAGCACTCCTGCTAATGCAGCCCATGATGCAAGCTATGGTTGTGAAACCCAACGGCATGAAGAAAGAATAACACTAACATTATTCAAAAGAATACAGAAACTGAAGATTTGCCAGAAAAGGTCTCCAAGGGAGGGGTTTTGAAAAGGAAGAAAAAATTTAAAGAGAACTGACAGTTCTTTAAAGAATGAGATTGAAGAAAGCCACGGCCTTCTTCAAAGATCCATCTGTTGGCCATCACTGTTAGTGACAGGAATCAGGGGACATCTTGGAGAAGGAAGGAACAGGCACAGGAGGGCACTTTCTGAGCTGGACAATTTGTCAGATCTGCCACACTTCACCTGAGGTTACTTGCAGAGCCACTCAGTGACTTAGACCTTGAACCACTAACAGTTAACACTGAGAACTCATGGAAGGCAACACACTGGGGGACTGAGAAAGGTAAAGTAGCGAAGGATTTACCAACAGGCCAGCTGCATTTCAAAAGCAAAAAAGTAATAGAACTACTGATAAAGTACTTCAGTCTCAGTCTTTGCCATAGCTTGGCAGTTAATAAGGTAACTGTTCAGTACTTGTACGTTGTGTGCACAACTGGTTTTGAGTTTCTACAACTCGTAGAGGATGCCCACATAAAGATGGTCTAAAAAGCACTCAGTTTTGGCGTGAAGATCCAATGACCTTTTTACCCTGCTACTCAACAGTCATGCCCTACACTACACCTTGCGCACAAAACGCATGACTGAGTTTGTTCTGCTGCTCACCACACATCCCCAATGAGGAGGCAGGAGTCCTGTTTTCAAACACCTCCTCTGCCTGTGTTAGAGGACAGCCATGAATGCAATTCCCCACAGTTCAAATCACCCTATGGAACAGACCATGTACGGTGAGCTTTCCTCTGCCACTTCTGCTCAGCTGCTCCTCTTCAAACAAAGAGTTAATGCAGAGGACAGCAGTGAGGCTGACTTTCATGTGTGAATGGGTCTGAACTGGAATAGTTCCAGAAGAGTAGAGGAGCTCCAAGTACCACTGTCCTTGGGTGTGGGCACAGGCTCCTGTCTCTCCTCTAGACACGCTGGCCCCAGATCACCCACTGCCCAATGGCTTTTCTACTCTGTTTTCATTAATGAACTGCCTCTTTCCAGGCTCATAACCACAGCCTAAGTGCTGAATGGAGGCAACTGCCATGGGCAGAGCAGAGCCCCACTGGGTTCGCCTTGCTCTCCTGCCCAGTCTCACGCTTGGCAAGCTGGCTCCTCTCAGCCCTGCTCTGCCTGCACAAACATAGAGAGACTCTGCACCAAGCCATGGCAGAGGGCAGCCATGCCAAAAGGCTGTTTCCTGCTCCCTTTGGGATTTATCCCTTTTGCAGACAGGCAAGGTTTCTTGGCTGTATCCAATTTGTCCCCAGAGACAATCTCTGTGATGATGCCTTGCACACTGTCATTAGTCCTCAGCATCTTGCAGATCTTCAGCCCCAGCCCACTACAGCAGAGTTGGGGCAAGAACCTTCTTGGAGGCTGGTGTGATCCCAGGCATCTACATGGGACAAAAGCTGTCATCAAGGACTAAAAATCACTCCTACTGTCCAGGTCAAAACCACATCTCCACCCTCTCACCCTGGCCCTGGGAGACACGCTTCAGAGCCTGACTCCAAAGGGCAACTCTTATGTAGCTCTCACTATTGTCTTGCCAGATGTCTTATGAGGCTTTCACAAACTCTTCTCCCCTCCTGAAATGCATCCATCTGGCAAGGACAGGAGCATCAGCCCTGGAAGAGCTCTGAAAGCACTGAAAAGTATCTCCAACTTCCCAAATTAATGTTGCTGCTGGGCTATCAGCATTAGGTACTGCTGACGCCCAACAGAAAGCAGAACAGAACTCCACCACGTCTTTCCACAATGGCTTTCTACCAAAGACCAAAGATAATTTAGCCAAATTACTTTGATGGGCCACCTATCCTCTAGTAATGAAGCACCAAGAAAAAACTATAGCCCAAACCTTGTGTAAGGCCTCGGGCAAGTCCCTCTCGGCCACACTTGCCTCACAATATTCCAGTTCATCTCAAGCTTAGATCTGAGGCAGGCTTGGCCTGGAGACAATCTAAACTTGCCTTGGGAAGTCAGTATAATGGAGTCAAGATGCTCCTTCATCCTCAGTGCTCAGAGGCACTGCTTGTGCCTAGTGGAGATGGAAGGTCCACACCACCTTGCTTTTATCTACCAGTGCTTAGATGCTTTGGCAGGGTTCAGTGCTGCTCCTTACCCCAATCCAGAACTGCCAGTCTACAGCACACGCTGTGCGAGGGATGGGGCTGAGCATGCCATAGCTGTGCATGGCAGCATGAGGCACAGTCACTGGTGGCACCCAGTGCCCTGAGCTGGGCGCAGGCAGACCTGCACCTCCTGGAGCCTTGTGGCTCCAGTATCAGCGTGCACCCGGGCAGTAGGACGCTGGGTTGTGCAAGCTGGGTGGAGGCCTGCAGATAAACCTGTGTGTGCCAGAGCAGGGCTTCACTTGGCAGCCAGCTGCAGCTCTATTCCTGGCCTCCTCTAGGAGGGATTTGGGTAGAGTTGCTGGTGGTGGTGCTGGCAAGCACCCATAGCCAATGCCAGGCAAGTGGGCTGGCAAGCCCATGAGCACTGCAGTTTGCAGCAGGGGGAAAGGGGAGGTTGCATCCTGTTGCAGTCTCACATGGTGGAGATGCAGACACCCATGACGGGACTGCTCATTCTAAACAAGACAACCATAAGGGCCACTCAGATCACCACATCCTCTTGGTAAACAAAGCAGGCTGTTCTTATAGTAACATCAGCTCAACCCCAAAGCCAGGAAGTTTTGGGGGAAGAAGAATTTCGAAGTCTACTCCCTGTATCCTCCTAAAAACATATTGTCATAAAAATGAGGTGTAAAGCCTCAAAGATCATTTCCAACAGCTTTGGAAAGCAGTGGAAGGAGATACCCAATTACCACCTCCAATTCAGGCTCCTGTCAACTCATGTCTCACATTTAAAAGACTTGGGCATTTAAGTCAATCTGGCCTTACAAAGCTAAGCAACTTATGTCCAGTGCCTCCAGCCCCTCGGTTTCAGTGGTGGGACCTGCAAGGTTCAGAGCATCCCAGTTCCTTCCTCTCCATGCTAATCATGACCTCCAAGCCCATGGCACAGCCTTGAGGGGTCAGGACATTGCAAAGACACTGCTGCCCCACAGGCTCTGGAGGATTCACACCTTTGTAGGGTTAAACCATGGCATTTCTAAATCCACTTCTGGAAACTCACAATTCAGCAATTACTGCAGTCACCACTTTAGGAATTACAGCACTTACAGCACCCCACTGGGGTTGCCACCTGTCTGGTTTCTAACCAGCACAGCTGGTTTTACTGGTATTTGCCAATAGCAGTGTGGCTTTGATCATTACCGTAGCATTGCCATTTGAAACAATACATTGCTTCTCTGGGGGCCATCAGGGACCCTTCTACCACTGCATGTAAATGCAGATGTGCAGCCAGTGTCAGAGTTGTACAAGAGGGGTGAAAGATGCAGCATGAACAGTTCGAACCAGATTGGAACTCATTCAACTAAACTAAAATTGCAGTAGTATTATCAAATGAAGGCTAAGGTGTGGCCGCGCTACATCTTCTTAACGTCTGCAAAGAGAAAAGCTCAAATCTCAAAATGCATCTTCAAAGACAGCTGGTTAAATACAGCAAAGCAGAAAGACAAATTGCACCAGGAAAAGGTACCAATAAAACAAATGCCCTTTTTGCTGATTTGTCAGTACAAATATGCTGTTGCAAAATATGTCAGCTGATGATGTTCTCTATGACTGTAGAGGAGAAAGCAGCAAACATTTCCAGACACACACCTTCCTGTTTACAGGAGCCAGGTAAAACATTCAGGGACCTCATCTTTCCCACATCCCACCAGCACTGTATCCCCCCTTCCATGTCAGCTGTAAGCACACAGGAGAAGAAACATTCTAAAGGAGGGATATATAATGAGAGCATAAAGTTTAGTGGAGAAAATGCTTGAAGTTGAAAGGCAAAAAACCAAGGAGTTCTCTGCACAGCTGCTACAGCACTTCAAGCAAAAGATGTTTTAACCTCTGGTTACCCTTTTGTCATTAAAGGACATACGGGTAACGTGCTTTCGGATGGTTTGATGGGCAAAATGATTCAGTAACTATTTAAAGATGTGTAACTGGGGTTGTGAATGAGCTGAAACTGCTGTCAATCATAAACTTAGTCATGGGTAGCACTGGCCAGAGCTGGTAACATAGAAGCCAGTAAAACACCAGTAATAAACCAGTGAGATGGGTGAAAACTCATTCTCACACATAATGCAACAGTCAAAACCACTGTGAAAATCTCCAACTTGAACACAAAGGGCTGAAGATTGTCAGTGTTTTTTCAAGCCAAGCAGAAAAAGGAAAAAGCTCAAAACATACTTAAAGTACGTTTAAGGCACCAACTGCCTGGGCAACCTCCCTGCAGCAATAGAGAAATTCCTGTGGACTGAGAAAGCAGCAAGATGTTTTTCATGTGGTTTAAAGGATCATAATACCATCAGAGATCCGGGACACGTGCTAAGTGACAAGGGAACATGTCTTAGTAGCCATTTACTTTGTGCATTCTGCCATGACTGTGTCTTAATCCTCATTGCTGAAAAGGATGCAGTAAGTGTCACAGGACTTTTCAGATCATTTAAAGTATCACAAATCAGCTGTCTGCAAGAACAAACAGGCCTTTTTGTCACTTACTTCCTGGACAAAACTTCCTGTATTTGCCTATAAATGTGCAATGGAAGTTCAGGCTTTAAGCAATGGCTCCTTACAATAGAGCAGTTTCTTACATGGCAAAACAGTCTTCTTCAGGACAAACAAAAAAGATACCCCCATTTACCTCATCTCACACCCAAATTTCAATGCTCTGTGGTTCTTTGATGATGTTATGATGCTGCACAGCAACCTGAGCTGCTGCATGGCCACACATTTACTTGCTGGGGCCAACGAAACTTTGCTTAACTCTGCAGATGGTGATAAAAGATAACAAGACAGCACTTCGGGTCAGCCTGCCTGGAAACTGCTTGTGTTCTTGACAGCTGAACTCCAGGCTTAACAATTCTTTATCTCCCTCTTTCTGCACTAGGCAGCAGTGAGTGTAAGGAGTGACTGTAAAGCTAAATAAGAATCTACAGGACTGATAAGAGAAATTGGCTAGAAGCTCATTGGTTAAAAGTGAACTATGCACTAAAAGCTTACTCAGTATCGTCACGCTATTGAAATGAAACACTACAAAAGAAACTAACATGGGACAGATGAAAAGAAACATAAAAAAGTCAAAGACAAAAAAAGCTGAAAATGTGACTGAGAGACAATTGTCTGAGCTGCTGTTTTAGCACATGTTATAGTGGCAAAGTAAAAGGAAAAAAGAAGGAACATAATTTAGTGAGAAAATTCACCCCAGGATCGTGCTTGGTAGGTAAATACTGTAATTGTCCAGTTTTTATTACATCCAAGGGTTGGCAATCTCTACTCAGCAGAAATTGTGCAATGGGGCAAAATGAGCTGATCTTACTCATCCTCAGAGAGAAGCACAGACATCAAGTCTAGAAGATATGATGATGTATTCTAACCTACTTCAAACCACAGGCTTTCAGTCCCACAAATTAACTCAGGTCCTACGTTCTCTCACAGCAACTCACCTGTGGTATCCTCTTATCCTGCTTATCCGGGGGTCGAGAAAAGCCCTGGCTGTGCCAACTCCTTGGCAGAGGGCAGAAGGGCTGGCTGGTGCACACTTGCCAGCTGAGGACAGCTAAGCATTAACACTGCACACCCTGCCACTCACTCATTCCAGGCCTGGATACCATGCTCTGCATGCGCATGAATACAGTGCAAGGTGCCTTAAAGGGCACTGCCTGCATGGCATGAAATCCCAGGCACAAAAAAATTACAGGAGAGGAAAGGAGCAGGAACAGTTACAGATCTAGCTGGAGAAAAAGCAATCACATCATGTCAGACATCTAGAGAGCAGCAACAGCTTGGAGCGTGGGGCGTACAGTTGTGGGACCAGCCACCAGGACATGGGTGTTGTGACACAAGACCCCACTCAAGGGACACAGCTCTATACATACCGTTCGTGCCCGGCTGATCAGAGACCGAAGCAAATCCTTAATGCTGTTGGCTTTGTTTCTTTGGAAAATCACAGTGGCTTGAGTAGGGCCAGACACTGTGAGGAGGGGCATCCCTGGCCAGCCCAGCTCCAGCTCTGGAGGGTGCACATCAGACATCAGTGGGAAGTAGGTGCCAGATGTTAGTTCAGAGTTGAGGGAGGACCTGTCTCCAGTGTCTGCATCACCAGGGTCAGCATCTTTGTCTTTCACTGAGCTGGGATCTGGAAAGCTTCGATTTCTCTGATGGCTCATATATTCCATGTCCAGTGTGGAAAGAAAAGGCAGCTCCCGTTCTTCAGTGATGGCATTCAGGTAGCCACGTTCCCCCTGTTCAAGAAAGGCATCTATAGCAAGCCTGGCTGTTTCACTGTGCTGGAGCACCAGTGGGGTGGGCTCTCTCCACCATGGCTTCTTCAGCTGCTCCAGACGGGTCTTCAGTGGCCCAGACCCCCCTTGCTGTCCCCCATAGCTGCGATGGAACTGTGGTCTCACCTCCACTGCTAGATAGTTGAACATGACTGGAGCTGTTGCTGCTAGGAAGTGCCTCTCCAGCTGGATTAGTCCCCTGTCTGGTTCCAGGTCCTTTCTGGCCCTCTTGCACTCCTGAGCTCCTCCCAATAGGTTCCTTCAGGACTCAGCATGAGCTCTGCTCCTCTGCTTGGGAGTTAATTACCAGGTACAGCCTCCTACTCTGTGGGAGGAGCTAGCTTTCCACAGTTCCCTCCTTGGCTTCCTCAGAAACACACCTGACACTTGGTGCTTAAGAGTATCCCTTTTGCAAGGGAGGAAGGTCAGCTCTTTAACCTGCTCCTTCCCTTTCCTTGTAACTGATTCATGTGCTACCCTCCCTTTCCCCACTGAGAGGTCCCCACCCTTGGCCAAGCAGGCTCTAACCTGTTTTGTCCCTCACTGTGCTCACAGTGAAAATGCAGATGCTGAAACTTGTTCATGCTTGAAATTTGTTCCAAATCAAACATGATTCTCAGTGTCAGTTACAATGAAATACAAATATCCCAAGTAGGTAATCAGACTTGGCCAAGAAACTTATTCATCCCTGAGCCATAGCTAACACTCCTCAGCATTTCTTAGCCCAAGCTCTGCTTGGCACCTGGCACAGAAGCCAAAACGACATCTTTTTTGATATCACAGGATCACAGTAAGTGACAGCTCATGTCGTTAGATACCCCAGGCTACAAGAGCAATAGCTCATGTGGTTTTATAGCATCTCCCTGGAAATCCTTCAAGAAAGAGACACTCAAACTTAGGAACCTGGTGCTATGAGAATTGTGATGCTGTGTATTCTGGGAATGGTTAACTCCAGCTTCCCAAAAGCATCATGAAGCTATTTTTTGAAAAACAATACAGGCAGATGTTAATATAGGATTTAAAATGCTGTGCTAGGAACACACTACCCAGAACACAATACAGCACATGAAAACCTGTGCACAGGGGCACATCAGAGTCCCCAGACTGATGTGTGGACCTCTCCCACCTCAACCAGCTCGCTTAACCTGGAGCTACTAAACTCCACAGAGGCTAACCAGAGAGAAAGAACTGGCTGAATAGTCGACCTAATCAGCCAGCCTTTTATCTACAAGTTACAAAACCCCTGTGAATTAAATTCATCCAGGCAAAATTAAGTAATCTGAAAGCTAAATGTCTGCTCTCAGACTGGGCTGCAGTCAGTGCAGAGACAGCCATGCGTAAGTGTGAACCAGCACATTCAGACACCAAGTTTCGAGTCAACTGGGATGAATCATGTCCCCAAGGGATTATCACTATCCATGAACTGGAGTGGAACGATTAGTTTAGATTATCTGTCTAGTCTTTAGATCCCTGAAGTTAGAACAAACTCTTCCCAGGACTGTGCAAACTATGAGAACACAAGCTTTAGCCAGAAGATGTAAGTTGCCTGTCAGAGCTGTGCTGCAACGCAGCAGGCAGGCACAAAGCCAGCAGTGACAACAGATACAAGACAAAACTAAAGAATAACAGTAACTTAAAATGGGATGTGAATAGCCAAACACAATGGGAGGAAGTTTTGGGAAAAAACAAACAGAGGCAGCTATAACATGATGTGTCTTCTTCTGGACCTGTTTTGCCAGGGTGATAACATCACCTTGGGGATAACATAAAAGAAGGGTAACATCACCCTACTTTTTGCCTTCCTCCACCGCTGAAAAGAATGTGAATGTTAAAGCAGTCACCAAATGTGTTTTCTGCCAGATGAACAACTGCTGCTGATTTTGTAAAGTAAAGGGATTACCACTGTCACCCCCTGGTATTTGGTAATGATCTACTCTCCCTGCAGTAATTTCTCATGGACTTCAGCATATGAAAGCACATGGGATGTAAACACCTCCAGCCCAGCTTGTCAGGCTGGGCTTCTTCAGTTGGTGGTGGGGAGAGGCAATGATTTCTGGGGAGTCAGTTACCTCACCCTGCAGCAGGTACCTGAAACAGGTGAGATGAAATGTGCTGATCTCCTCCACTGAGTAGGAGAGCTTAGGCTGACACTCAGTGACAGGGGTTTACCATGCAGACGTCTAAAATTAGATGAGAGGTATCCTGCCCCTGCTATCTGGGAAAGAGATATATGTCTGTAATTGGCACTCCACAGGCTGATTGGCCACCACAGGATGTGGGAATCACATCAGCCAATTTTTGCCAGCTAAAAGCAAGGATTTTATCTGGAAAGTGTTGTCTATACCCCTTCTGCAATCAGCAGAGAAAGACAAGGGGAAAATTCCCTCTGGCTAAACACACACACCAAATCACACTTTCAAGGCAATGTCCCTAGGCTGCTATACTCTAGCTATGTATACCTGAGATATAGCTCTGTCAGGATCCAAGCATTAGGCAATACTTCATTCTTGTGTCCCACTACAGACATTCTTGGAGCTCAAACACAAACACCTTGCCTAGGCTTTCCTCAAATGTACCTGCTGCTTCCTCTTCAAGCAGAAATGGAAGGGAGCCTGCTAACTTGCTTCATGATAGAACAGTTCTTGGACCACACTCACCTGGGAATACAAGAAGCCAGATTTGCTTTGCTCCTGCTCTTTATTTCAGACTGAAATGCACATCTTCCATCACAAAACATCGTGGTGCTCAAACACACTTATTTCACAGGCATATCTGGAAGGCATCTGCATATCAGTGTTCCACTGTGCAGAACTCCCTGGCCAGATATAAACAGCAAGTGCAGCTAGAGGAGAAAAGTCCAGATTTTAGTGACTGCCCAGAGATCTGTGTCAGCACTGGACTCCCAGACAGAGCAGTGCAGTCAAGTCTCCCGGGTTTTTGTCCAAGGTTCCTGATCACAGCATTACAGAATCATCCTTCTCAACACAGCAGTTGCTTGTGGTTTAAGACTTCCAAATCAGGAGAGAGCTTTGCATCTGCTCAGCTGAAGGAGGGCACTGGGTACCAGTTGCCAGCTAAAGGTCAAACAGATATCTAACTGCTAGTGTTGGCAGAGGGAAAGTAGACAACCCTACCTCCTCTGCTGGCTCCTTGCTCACTGGTGTACCCAGCATGTCAGTTCTTCCCAGTTGCTGCTCTTCCTTCCACACGTCCTGTAGGGAAGCCAACATGTGGCCATGGAGTCGCTCTGGTGGCACTTTTGAGGTACAGCCCTGAGCTGCTCAGGGTGCGGCTTCAGAGCTGTCATGAGAAGAACCACAGCGTGCCTCTTGCCTAAGCTGGTGCCCTGTACTGAACATGTGAAAAAATACTTTCAGGCACCTCTTCCTTCTCTTCTTCCAAAGAAAACATACAGAAATAGAATTGGGCATTGCTACATCAAGGGGACTAGCTGTCAGAGGAAGAGGGCATGAAGGGAGGGATGTGAGACAACAAGCATATCCTCATGATGCCTGGCTTTGACAGGATGTGGAGCAGCCCAGAAGGCCGGAGGTGGGATGAGGAATGAAGCAGCCCAGCTCACTCTCAGTCAGCGAGGTACTCATTAACAAAGGCTTTGCATGTGCAAGGCTCCTTGCTTCCTAGGTAAGTATGAAGGCACTGTTACCTCCTGGGAGAGCTGCAGCAGCACACCAACATCACCAGGATCCAGTCTCAGCAACATGTTGTGGGGCCCTCCTACATGAACATACCTGCACAAGACAAGAATAGGACAGTCGATATTCCTGGTTCCTGCACTGCATGCAGGAAATTGTTTACACTAGTGTGCCCCACGTCCTTCAAGAACATCCACTGCCACTTGTCCTAAACTCCCTGTCTGCTCCCAGCACATCTTAGCTGGAGCAGCCACTGAACTGTAACAGCAGAAGGGGGAATCATGCTAGTGTGAGCTCCTGCTCTGCATTCCCAGTGGAATGATGAGGCGCAAACATCTCTTCTGTCCCACAAATGAGCAGAGCAAGCTGTTAGGCAGGTTGAATGACTGTAAGCAAAACAAGTACTCCCTCAACATGTTCAGCAGCTTCAGGAAGAACACATGTAGGATGTACAGGACAGCCCTAAACACCTGAAGAAAGAGCAACAGCTGTAAAAAGCTCACCAGAGGAATCTGGAAAGAATCAATAGATATTAATATGCAACTGCCCCCAGCACTGGTGGGTGACTCTCGTTTTGCAGGCAGAGGAGAGATGGATACTTCACAAGCCCAGCACAACTGCCTAAGCAACAGAGCCTCCCACTCACCCATGAGGAGCCTCAGGGTCTTTTGCCAACTTTCCCAGATTCCTGTGTAAGCTTCTGCCCTCTCCTTGACTCTTCAGACCTTCAGGAAAACACAGCAGCGCTGCAGGCCAGGCTGTGCAGACACAATATGCCCAAAAGATGGAGATACTGCTCCCCAAGGCATGCTGCAGAGTGGTAGGAGAACCATCACTTAGGCTCCTGGGAGAGGTGTTAACCAAGCCTTTGTACACCAAAGTCAAGCCAGATGCAGCACTGTTCAGCAGGAGGCACAGGTTTAGCACAGTGTCTTGTGGAGAAAAGAGCAAAAAAGTCTCGATTAGAATTAATTTATTGTACAAGAAGACAACAGAGGTGAGACAAAGGGGGGCAAACGTGAAGAGGCAGATGGGAAGGGCAGAAGCTTATACAGGGGATTATCTACTATGATGCCACCAGCATCATCAACCTCCATCCCACCCCCCCCATGCTAGGTTAAAACCACAAACATCTGCACTGGGGCCTGAGAAGCTGGAGAACATCACAACAAATGTATTCATGGCACAACTCTATTAGCAGAAGAGTTAGAAAGACACTCAGTAATTTCTAGGTGTTAACAAACATTTAAGACTCCCAATACTGGTATTTTCATCTTCCTGGAAGGAAGCACAATTTTGGAGCTCAAGATGGGCAACCAATTGCTCAGCATACCTGTAGAGGGGATCAGCAAACTCTTCCAAAGGCCCAGGCAGTACTTCAGCACGTCTCTGGATGCAGACTACTGCTGCAAGATTAAGCTGGTACAACAAAAAAGCTAGGAGTTGCCTGCAGCAGGTCTATGTTGATCTACATTTCTGAAAGAAGACCTCCTCTGCAGGCTTTTGGAAGTAGGAGAGTGGAAAAACATGAGTGGGTCACAGGGTACCATGGTATGGCTCCCACTGCTCCTCAGGGGTGTCATGCAGGGGCATACATCACAGGGACAATGATCGCAGAACCAGTCACTATCCCTTCCCCGCTGATGCTTCCCCTCCCACAGCTTTGCTATTCTTCATCCACTCTACTCCATTTAAAGCTCTGGTTGGAAAATCACTCTTCCTCAGCCTTCAGTTTCCGCTTACCTTATTTGCCAGCCAAAGGCAGGGCAAGTGAGGCAGGTCAGTGGTCAAGTCCAACTGCTATGTCAGAAGCAGCAGTTCTGACCTGAGGGCTTGGTGTGGCAGAAGCATGACTAAAAACTTCCCTTTGTGGAAGGTGAGGACGGGAGGCAGAAGTCTGGGAAGTGGTAACTGGACTTTAACAGGGCTTATGCACCTGGACAGTACAGAAAATGCGAAGCTCATTGTGAATGCCTGTGCTCTTAGCACTTCAGCTGTTTGAAGAAGCAGAAGAAATCCATTAGATATAAATACCAAAAGGCAGTGTGAACACCCAAGCAGAGATGACGCAGAAAGACATTTAACCACCTAAAACACAGAGCAGGCACTGAAGGGGATCAGATGACTCCCCCCAGCCTCCAAATGTCTCAGAACGTCAGTCTGAAGCAACAGACTTCCCAAGTTTGACCCTGTGGGCAAAACATCACACCTACTCTCCCACTGGTGCAAGACAGCAGAGAAGGAAGAGAAGATACTGAGCACTGACCCTTCTTTTCTGCTCACAGACACAAAAAAGCCAAGATCTAGCTGAAATAATGGGTGCTTCCCAGAGGCTCATGGCTCTTGTTTTTAAGACACCTGGGAAAGTTGGGGGAGCAAGTCCTTTGGAATCATAAAGCAATGTCCAAAGTCCATATATGAGATAGGAGACCAGGCTGCATGATAAAGTGCTTACCATGGCTCCTTACTACATATATTCACTTAAAATACAGTAAGTGTTCCCAAGCTGATGCTCTGAGACTGTTTTCAGGAACCCCAAGAGCATAAACACAGAACTGACCGTAAGCAAAACACCTTCAGTCATTCTTTCTGCAAAACCTTGAACACAGGTAAAGATGGGCTGTGCAATGTTTAGTTAAACACTACCATGTTCTGCTGCAGTGGGAGCAGTGCGGTACGCAGCATCATTTTTAACAGGAAATCACTGCTGTTTGCAAGGTGCACATTTTGCTACTGGAAATGTATCCTCTCTCAAGGACTCTAAATTCTGGTTGTAAAGATGTCTTATATAAAGATATTGGTAATGGCATGTTTCGAGCCTATTGGCACGTACCTCTCAAGGGTAAGAGGGGTCATATTCTACATCCAAATCCTGTTTCCAGGTAACTAATGGCTGGGAAGCAAAGTCCTCCCTTGTCCTAAGTAGTCTCCAGTGTATTTTTCCTCTCTAACAGATTACCCTTTTAATTCACAGACAGTTTCTACCTTATTCTTTTAACAGGCCCCACACATTTCTGTCCAAAACACACCCCGACTGCTGGCTCAGCTCTGTCACTGTGGGGTGGTTGAAGGCATTTCATGGAACAAGCAGAGCCACGATTATAGGTCTTTATTCTCATGTTAATAAAAAGTGCAAAAGCAGATGCCAATCTGGCACCATGATTTCTGGAGCCTCCTGCTCATAAATATAGGAAAGGGCTCCATTTTGACCATGTGGCTGTCCCATACTCACAGTAAGAAAGGATTGTCATCTCCAGGCTAGTGATGCCACCAATTCTCCCAGCTTGCTGGCTCCACAGCATCAGCACCACAGACATGACACAACCACTGACCTGCATACAGCACCAGGTTGGATGGTGGTGGACTCCCTGTGCTCCCATGGCATGGATAGCAAGTCCAGGTTTAAATTATATAGCAGGAAAGGGGTTAAAGTTTAAATAACTGTTTTGTATATGAATTAATGTATGTAGTTTTGAGCCAAAATATCTACCATTAATTTTTCCACCTATTTCAGGAGCAGTAAGATACACAAAGTAAAGTTTATTTTGGTACTTGGTATACTTCACTCTCATTAAAAATAAATTAATCAGCAAATTCCTACACAGC
The DNA here is from genome assembly GCA_009867235.2 of Psittacus erithacus. Taxonomy (NCBI): domain Eukaryota; kingdom Metazoa; phylum Chordata; class Aves; order Psittaciformes; family Psittacidae; genus Psittacus; species Psittacus erithacus. The sequence continues at coordinate 40,317 of WYDI02032413.1, read as the reverse complement.
TCAGCCTTCTTTTATGTAAATACAACCCAGCTGTAATGAATTACAAGGTGTTATTATCTCACACACACTGTATAATACTTCACACATAAGAAGTTTCTCTGCTTAGCTCAGCTTTCAACAAAAGCATCTTAAATAAACTGCAAGCAAGTTGTTTGGTCTGTAATGTTTTCACAGAGAAGGGATACACCTCACACAGAGAGGGTTTCTTTACATGACTCATTTTATAACAAGTTAAACTGAGGAAGTTCGCCTTGGAAAAAAAAAAAAAGAAGGGAACAAAATGCCTTTTTTATACACAGAAGGCTCTCTAAGAGATTTAAAGAAACAAAAAATGAAAGGCAGTGTTTGGGAGCCTATATTCTGCATCCCACTGCTCTTTATACAGAGAAGGGATGTCAAATATTCCCCAAAACACACAATATGAAGCAAGCAGCTTCAGAAGGAAGAACAGTCACAGCCAGGCACAGTCACACTTTCACCACATTACGGAATCACAAACTAAGGATTAATTTTACAAATTGAGGATTAACACCTTGGACTTCTGTTTAATAGTTTTATTAGGGATAAGTCCTGATATTATAGGGCTTATCAGAAGCGCACACAGAAAACACACACACGTCAGTTTTACCCAGACTGACATTTATTATTGACTAAGAGTTTTGAGAGGAGAGAAATGAAAACTCCTTTTGTCCCTGACCTGGAAGTAACCTGGTGAACCATCACACCTTAGCCCCTCACCTCAGCACACCTCAGCCCCTGCCCATTTCATCATCAGAGCTCTTGCTCCTATAATTACTATGCTGGCATAAGCCGCCGGCACAGCCAGATCAACTGGGGTTGATAGGTCTTGCTGAAACTCTCTGGACCAGACTTGGGATGGAGGATCGCATAGCCCTGTCCCATTCGGAGCCATGGACAAAACCAGGCATGTTCTTTTCCTAAAGAAATTTCTAAACCATGACTCCAAAAAGAATATGGAAATATCAGCAAGGCAGACTAAAATACCAATTACACTAAGGAACTTTTAGTGACAGCTCAGCCCTGGTTTCAATCTTATTCTCATTAAGATGGCTGGAGTCACAGGGGATTACTGGGACTGTGCATTATCCTTTGCATCTTCCTATCCTTGTGCAACACAGCAGAGAGTTCCTAAAAAGGGTTTTCACAGAAAACCATTCAGAATCTTTTAAAGCAATTCTTAACTCCACTAAAGCAAAAATGGAACACTCCATCTTGATATCAGGCTTTTAAAATACACTAACATCTCATATGCAAAGCTCAGACTTGCATTCACAACCATTCAGTGAACAGAGGAACACTATTGTGCCTCTAGGTAGCAGCTTCCAAACAAGGCAAAAAGGACAGAACTGTCTTCTTAAAGAAGACAGAAATGTCTTTTTAAGATAATTCTAAGTCATGGTAAAATACCCGGTTTCCTAAAGACAGAAGGCAGGTCTTTCAATTTGTCAGCAAGGACCACTGAGTGCCATAAAATGGAAAGAGGTTCTCAAATGAACTAGCATTTATTTGCAGGTGAATAGTCAGAAAAGCATGGCTGTCCAGTCTGGTACTGAGGCACCATGGGTAGGACATCTAATTAAATACTGCCTTTCCAACAGCAGATTTTCCTCCTGACTCCACAGCCTCAGCCCAGTCCCATTTCAAGCACGCTTCCCAAGCTGATCTGACAATCTGATAGTGATGTCAGGCACTCAGAGTCCTTCGTCATTGTAAACAGGGGAAAGGGGCCTGAGGATGCTGCGGGCGTTGCTCTCCACAAGCGGCCGCCAGTTCACCTCACCTGTCAGCAGCAGGTCCTCCCCGCTCAGCGCATCCAGGTGCTGCACCTGCAATGACAAGGAGTTAGTGCAAGGTATCCCATCACCCCTTAAGTGCTACACAAACAGGCTGGTTTCCAGAAATGAAGCACAAAAAGGAGATTTTAACATACTTTGTTATTTGCGTGAGACCTGAAAAGATAATTTAATATGTCTCAGTCTTAAGAGTCAGGGAAAGGCTGAGATAAGTATCTGCAGATCCACTGGAGTTAACTGCATAAGGTCTTCTACTAATACCTTACCTAATGCTTCCTCTGAAAGTTTGGCAACAGGACAAAGAGAAGCCACGCAAAACTAACATGAGTCATTTTATCTCCCCAGCACTTAATTCAGGTGACACACTGACAGTACCATCATCTACCTGGAGTGCTCTTATAGAAGTGGTTTCACACAGACCAAGGCTTTGTGTGATAGAAAAAAAGAATCCTGACCAGCAGGGAACACTTGAGATTTGTAACATGAAAGCCCATGAAGTGGAGGAGATGAACACGGAATGAACACTCAATTCTTGCAATACAAGAAATACTTGGAATCAAATTAAATTTCAAGGTGCAATGTAAGCAAAATAAAGAGACCCCTCTTGTCACACAACATAGGGTTAACTTACTGCCACAGGACACTGTAAAGGGGCAAAGGACAGGAAGTCCATCAAGGGTTAGTGAAAGATAAAACCATCACCTCTGGCTCACGAAGTCTGTGAACAGTGATTGCTACGAGAGCTGACCCTCCAAGTACAGATGCTTGCCCTGTTACTATAGTCTTCTCTGGTAACCCCTAATAGCTGCTGTTAAAGACAGGTTCAGCAAGAAGCTATGGGAAAGACCTGGTACACAATGCTGACTGGGAACCAAAGATAACCTGACAACGAATTTCTCAACAAAGGAAGGAATACACTGATGGCCACAGCGGGTCAGACTGAAGAGCCACCTAAGCACCATATCCTGTTACTGACAGTCATCAACAGCAGATTCCCCAGTTGGGTACAATGCATACATACAATGTTATTCTCCTTGTTTATTTTTCCTTCCTCTCAAAATCTGTTAGTTCAGGAATTTTAAGCCCAACGTGGTTGTTGTGGATTTCATAGCCGTATACAGGTTTATCTTCCATAGACCTTGCCAGTGGCTTTGGAACCCACATGCCACTGTAGCATTCCAAACAATCCATGGCAACGCTATGTCCCTACATTCCTGTATCAGTAAACAGCCTTTCCTTGCTCACCTTTCATATGCCTTCAAGATTTCCCAAAGCTGGCTCATATTCTTCCTCAGCTGTTTTTCAGGCAGGGAATCCTACTCATTGCTAATGGAGAAGCTGTTTCATGTCCTCCTTACAGCTCTTCTCTGAGCCTTCCTCAGTTCGGTTTTTATGGTCAGAATCCAATCCATACACGTTATTCAAGATCACAAGGATCTCATATGATCATTTAAGAAGTGGCATGAAAACACTATTTAACTCTCTATTTCTTCCTCAGTAGTTCTGAGCATTTGTTTCACTTCTTTTTTTAAACACCACAGAGTGCTGAGCTGACATTTTGGTAATTTTAATCTCAAGGACTCATTCCTGTGTGGTAACAGACAGTTCGGAGCTCATCAATATACATGTACAGCTGGGAATGTTTTTCTCAAGTGCACCACTTTAAAGTTGTCTACAGGAATGACCTGTATTCACAAGAAGCAGTGCTGATTCTTCCCCAGTGTGCCACATTCACCTGCGTGATCACTGTTTCCTATTGAACTGCTGACAGCTTCTGTTCTATCCTTTGTTTGCCTGTACAGAAGTACAAGAAATTCCCCATTTGGCAGCAAACTGTCCCAAAGTACATAATTCTGTATGTTTGCATCTGCTAATCTTCACTTTTAAACTTTCCTACAGCCTCAGTGATGTCAAGCATCAGCAACCTTAAGCATTATGATGCCTGTTCCTCCTGAGAAGCCCACTGGCATTCCAAAAGCATCCCTTACAAAGTTCAACCCTTTACTTCCCATACCATTTTCTCAGACACACACTGAAATATTTTCTCTTCAAATCTCTATCTGAATATAGTATTGGAAACATTACAGAGAATGTTCTTGTGGAGGTTCTGGTCTTCATTTACCTGTCCAACAGCCTACACTCTTCCTTCAGAACCAATCTCAGCCCTTTTCTATCTTTGGTACCTACTTGGTACCCACTCCTACCACATTTCCTAGAAACCAGGTTCACAAACCTCCCAGGGGTTGAGAGGACAAACACTACTTAGTAGAGCTTCTTCCAGGTAATAACGGAAACATAATAATTCTGGAAAACAAAACCTCTTTTACTTATTTCCCACAAATATCATCAGGAGACTTTCAAACTCTGCATGCCATTTCATTACGAAGAGGATTCCAACTCTGCAGCATCAATTACAACTCTACAACAAGTTGCAGCCCATTTCTGACATATTTTGTCAAACCCTCCACAGCACAAGTCCAGAAAAATATAAGCAAGATTGCTTTTAATATTCCCTGCATTTCTCTGCAGCTGTTTTTCATCAAAATGCAATAAATATCAGCCTGGTTTTGTATTTTTACTTTTTTCTCCTTAAAAATAATCACTGAATATAAAGATCAGTTATGAAAACTGAGCTACATAGTATGCAAGCAATAAAAATAAATAGTTAACATTCTAACCAGGAGAATGTAGAGAAGTTGCACTGTGAACTGCAGCGTACCTGTTTGCGCACGTACTCTACAAGTAACTCCAGATGCCGAGGGTCTTCACAGTTCTTGTTAAAGAGGTTTCTCCAAAGAGCTGCTGCCAGAACATGATCATCAGACAAGATTCCCTAAAGGAAACGCAGAGGGAGATTAAAAACTGCATGTGAAGAGGGTCTGAACACAAGACAACCCCATTACTCTACTTGGCAACTGACAATATTAGCTGTCCCAAAGCCCACAGCTGCTATGGGCTGTACATATGAAAAGGCATCAACATCACTAGTTCCCACAATGGAAGAACAACTCTGGCCTGAAATTAATTTACAGAGCAGCCTGTAACAAATATTCTGGCAAGTTAATTTGGAAAACAAACTGGGTCAAGGTACTCCTAATGTATTTTTCTAATGTACATTTCTATGCTATGAAATCTTAACCGTAGCAATTTTGGCCATAAGGAGCAGACAGCACCACCTCACAGAACTGGGTGAAGACCATGGCACTTGGAAAAGAAAAACTGAAGGATGCAGAAACATACTCAGAACTTCCCTATTTTGCCTTGCTTTTCTATTTTGCATTCTACATGAGAAAGAGAGAAGACCTCCAGGTCAAGAACTATCTAGACTTTTCCAGTTAAATATAGTATTACATTTGGCTTATACAAGAATCACATCCATGAGCACTTTTTGTCTAAATTCCCTCCCACTTTTATTGTCTTTTTTAGGTTATGTGGTGTTACCACCATAGTTTCATCTATCCAGTCTTTTGCTGACACATTTGCCAAAGCAAGAGAGGATTTTAAACATTCAGTTTAAAAAAAAAACCTGCCAACATTTGTCTTTAATTAGACATTTTTTGTCCAAAGAGTGTCAACAAAAAGACAAAAGAAAAGATGACAGACACAGGCAGACAAATCTTGGCTATACTTAAAGCTAAAGACTTGCATCCATTACACTATCCACAACTCTTGAAGTTTACATTTATAAGATATTAATAATGCAAGCAGTAAGAATAATTTCACATGTGAATAAGACCATCTGAAGAGCAACACTCACAAGAGAAAATAATAACTGAAAAGAGATGATGTAATTGTATTATCTTCTTGAAAGCCCTGCAGACACTTGTCACAATGGTGCTTTTGCACCCATACTATGAGATGCTACCTATAAATACCCTCTTGTAGAGACTCCCTGTAAATATTCTCTTTGTTTTCAAAGCATAGCTGAGAACAACAGGATTCAGAGGGAGGAAATGATCTACTGATGGTCAAGCAATGACAGGGAAGCAGTATAAAGAATATCCTTCTTTCCATGTCCCATAATTTAAATCTATTTGCCATGTGCTTTTTTTCTTTCTTCTTAAAAGCACTTTAATTCAAGGTGTAAGATGATCACAGTAACTATGAAGTCTGCTTCCATAACATAACATTTCTTCAAAGATATGTATGGCAAACGTTTTGCCCATCTGAGTATTCAGTAATTCAGAATTTCAACTGAGTATTGCCCATCTAATTCAATTGTGAATTACACGGTCTACTTGTTCTTGCACATTCTCTGAAAACATCTTACCTCATCATATCCAAATAGAGCTGCATAGAAATTTTCTACCATACTTCTCATATCTTGCTTTAGAACAACAGAGTTAATCTGAAAAATAAACCAGAAAACCATCTATATAGGCTCTAAAGAGGAAGCAATGACAAAATAGTATCAGTTTCATTCTGAGCAGTCAAGAAAAAGTGCCTTGGCCCACATAGGTTAGGATTTGGCTGTAAGGAACAATGTTAGTGCAGTCAAACATTTTATAACAAGACATACAGCTCTGTTAGTTCTGTACTTCATGAAAGTGTTACTCTGGATGTACGAATGGCAGAAAACCCCTCAGCCAACAGCACTGACATGTAAGTACATGAGCAGAGAAAAACCTGCAGCTGGGGAAGGAGCAAAGGCAAGGCTGTCCTTTCAGTGGCAGCACAGGCTAAGATAATGAAGACTCCTCTGTACTTCAACTATTGAGCAGATCTTGCAGACCTTGATTCACTCTTAGAAACTCAGAGGGATTTCAATTTTTTCTCTAAAGCATGGACTTCAGAGCTGGATGTGCTATTACAGAGAAAATCCTGTAACACTAAAGGTGAAGGCACCATCCCTACCACCCCTCCTTCCTCACTTGTCAATACTGATTTCCTCATTCAGGAATGACATGAATTCTGTTTCTACAACATCTCACAAGAAGCTCAGACATACTAGTTTTTTACTATGGCTAAATTTCTTTCAGAGTGTGTGATGATCCAGGTACTTCTGCCTATGCTGTAAGCGTGACTCAGTCAAGTTCCATACTGACTTTTAACTCAATTTAACAGCTGTTTAAATATTTGCCGGTTTGGCCTAAGCCATCCATTAGCTTACAGAATCCTCTGTGAGCTTAAGCCAGAACCAAAAAAGATCAACTGCTAAGTCCAGAGTGATGGCTGAAATACCTCACATGCATCACCCTCATATGAATTATTTAGTCCTTTTGCCTGTACTTTTCAATTTGATCCACAAAATGATTTAATAAACAGCTCCTCTCCTGAGGGTTAAGTCACACTTTGACAGATAAAGCTGCTTCTTTGTATTGACTGTTGGGATTGATCTACGAGATACTAAGCATTTCTTTTCTACAGATCTTGCGTACAGGTTAGATATTAGTAAGCAATTCTTCCCTGTGAGCATGGTGAAATACAGCCATGGGTTGCCCAGAGAAACTGTAACTGCCCCATCCCTGGTAGTGCTCAAGGCCAGGCTGGACAGGGCTTGTAGCAATCTGGTCTAGTGAAACGCGTCCCTGCCCATGGCAGGGAGTTGGAACTGGATGAGCTTTACGGTCTCTTCCAATCCACACTACTCTGTGATACTATGCTCTTCAAAAGACAAGGGTAATTACCTCCATACCTGCACACCAGCACAACACTCACATTATGAGATTGCATCTTGGAGACAGGTTTTACACAAAAGAAAACTGCAAACAGGAATACAGGGTAGGACATCAGTTCTATATGGAATAATCCCTGCTGTCCTTGGTGCACAGCTTGTCACACTTACAACAGCGCGAACCACGTCCTAAACAGCTTCTTAGTATCCTTAAAAGTTCTCACCTTAGTAATTATGCAACAGCTTTTCTGGCATATCTCCCGTTCAAATAAGTCTTCCATTAAACCACTGCCTTTTTTCATCTGTTGATTTTTATAGAAATGCATATAGTGCAAACACAAGGAAAATTCCTTTTATGTCAGTTACTCATATTTTTCCATTAATATAAACTATTAAAATTCATGCAGCTATTTTACAGGCTCTCAAGATTTGGAGACTCGTTATTATGGCCTGTTGAAAAAAAAGAACTAACCATAAGAAATCAGAGGGTTAAATGATGACTGCAACTTCTGTAATGACTTAATTAAATTTTTATGGAGTACATAAACTATGATGTCATTTCTACCCAACCATGCTCAAACTTTCTCTGCATGTCAGAGATCGTGGTTTTTCTCAATAGAACGTACTTCTATATAAGCTGCACTTCTACAGCTCTAATAAGGGGGAGCAGGTCTCATGTAACACACTCAATAAATTATCCTTCCATTTTAAACAAACAAATTCCATGAGTTATTATATATTTGCCACGCACTTTTTATGACATAATAAAAATGTTACCTCAAGGATTACTTAACACATACTACAAATGTTACAGCAGGCAACTGCAAGGGGCAAAGAAAACAAATAGTCCCATTACAGAGACAAGTCCTGGACTATACATCCCCAGGGAAGCAGCTTTCTGTGCTAAAAGCTAAGAGCAGGTTTAAGTTAGCAAGAAATAGACTGATGAAGGAGATAACCAAGTTAAACAAACATGGCAATAAATACATCTTAAAAGACAACCAGTATAAATTGGAAAATATGACTTTGGGAATGGAGCACTATCTAAGGCAATAAAATTACATTTAAAGAAATACTGTAATTTCTGAAGAATACAACCAGCAGTGGTTAAACACAAACACTGTAGGAAAAAAATCTTTATAAAACAGGGCAAAGGAGTAAACCTAAATCAGCATTTGTTCGAAATGATTCCTCTCTTTAAGCTTGTTCATGCTCTTACCACTGGCAAGGGTCAGCATCTGGCTGGTTCTGACTCCACTGACTCTTCCACCATTTGTTATTAAGAAAAAAACCTGCTAGACAATTCCAAATAAGTAACTGCTAACAATCAGTAACATCTAGAGCTCTTCTAGGGACTGACCCCCTTTGCCTTCTTTGGAACAACCCATTGTAGAGCAGTCACCAGAATAAATGTATATGCCATTACCTAAATTGACACACAGAATTATCTTAGCTCAAAACAATGAAAATGTTTTTGGTACATCTTACATTTATAAGACTTTAAGAAAAGGGACTGTACAGCTAACCTAGCTTCCTTCTGCATGTCACAACTTTTCACTGAAAGACTCCATGATGCTCCATTCTGCTGCAAGACAACTACAGCACATGACTACTGCACTTGCATTATATTGCCAAAGCAAGAACCCTCATCTTCAGCCTCAATGAGTTCAATACATATCATTCGACAGCCAACTGGTAAGACTTCTGCTGTATCAGACAATTTACAATATCAAGTCTCAGTTAAGGGTTTGATTCTAACAAAAACACAAAATCACAGACTGGTTTGGGTTAGAAAGGACCTTAAAGCTTATCCAGTTCCAACCCCTTGCCACAGGCAGGGTCACCTTCCGCTAGAGCAGCTTGCTCCAAGCCCCTGTGCCCACCCTGGCCTTGAACACTGCCAGGGATGGGGCAGCCACAGCTTCTCTAGGCACCCTGTGCCAGCGCCTCAGCACCCTCACAGGGAAGAGCTTCTGCCTAAGAGCTCATCTCACTCCCCCCTCCAGCAGGTTAAAGCCATTCCCCTTGTCCTGTCTCTACAGGCCCTTGTTCAAAGCCCCTCTCCAGGGATGGGGTATTCTAGGAATTTCTAAGAAAGCAAGAGCACACTGCTGAACACATAGGAAAATATCTTATCTATGAGCACAGCTTTTAAAGTGAAAGTTGCTACAGGATTAGTCCATATTAATGCCTCTTGTTGCATCAAGAGCATTTTTTTGTAACGAATCTCCCTCTTATCCCCATGTCTCGTGCTTTGGCTTATACTGCAGAGAAGTCTCAGCATGCGCAAACTGGGAAACATTCTACCTCCAAAGAGGCATTCAGCTCACAGGATCAGCTTAGAACCAGCATAAAGATCAACCCTGTGGAGCAGGGACATTGGATCATCAACTGCTTAACTCAACAAACATGTTCCTGATAGACCACACTAAATGCTAGAGTAGACATAGCTGTGATGTCCACAGGCTACACTATTTGAAAGCACTTTAACAGCAGTTTCTTTCTGTTGCAGCTTTTGCCAACATGTGTTGCACCCTTAAGCTACTTTAACACATTAATCCATCCATAGACTATAAAGCCAGAAGGGGCACTTCTAACTGCACCTTGTACAAGCGCTATTCATTGAGTTTCATGCAGCAATTCCTCTCTTTAGGCCATAAGTTATGGTTGAACTAGATTTTTTTATGAAGAGATTTCAACCAGAAGAAATGATTAGATCATAGAACCTGACCCTCTGCATATCACAGACCATTACATTTCACTGAGTTCCCTCTGTACTACGCTCAGTAAATTGTGTTTGGCTTAAGTGTATCACTCTCACAGTTGAACATGTGTCTCTCATTTTGGATTTGAATTTTCTGGCTGAAGTTTCCACCCCCTCATTCTCGTTATACCATTCCTGCAAGAATAAAAAACCTCTTTTATACAATGCATTTGCTTCTGTACCTGTACACAGCAGATGTGTCAGCAACAGTCATCTTTGCACATTAAGATTAGAGTCTTTAAGGTTATGCTTGCATTAGGTGCACTGATACTACATCATCAGCGCACTCCTGGAGTGGCTGAAGTTGTTAAAGCAAAGTAGTGTTTTATGCTGATACAGTAAAAATTAATCCATCTCATGTGCAAAACAAGTTATACAGGTAGGAGTACACTTGCTGTTATGACTGAATCTACTCTGGGGACTTCTGTTAGCCATGCTGCCATAACCATCAACAGCTCCTACTGACATTGGTTTTTCTTTCTGGAGAATTCAGTATCAGCAGAACTTCCTGAAGGAGATACAGGACAAATCTTTCATTATAAAAAACATCACTCCTCAAACATTTAGGCTTCTTTAACCACCTTCTTTCACATTGAATTTGGAAAGAATGACTTATAATATATAGTTTGTGTTAGTTATAAATAATATATAACCACATGTGGCTATATATGGGCTTTTAAAGGGTTCACTGCCCTCTTAATAAATGCACATGACGTTAAATGGGAAAACCTGCATAGAGCTCTTTTATTTCCTCCAATAACATAATTATTGCTGTGGGTAGGATCAAAAAGATTAAATTAATAAAACAGATTAAAAATATCTCTGTAGCAAAGTGCCAAAAAGGAGAGTTCCTTTTGGCAACCTCAGAGTTGGGACACGACAAAGACACTGCAGAGATTGTTTTTCCAACCTTCATTTTTGAGTCTTATTAATCACTCTGTTGCTTTGTCTGTGAACTGGCTACAGTGGTGAGTCCCCATCTACTTTAGAATATTAACTTTTCTGATAAATTCTCTAATTTTCTAATTCAAAGTAAGTAATTTTGTAATGCCCCTCAGTAGAGAATTAACTTCAGAGAACCGGCTTTAAAGTCTTCAGTGTTCTGTGACAACCTACTTCAACATAGTATTAACCCAGACAAAAGCTACATGTTATACTGCATCAGAACCAGTTCCTGCTGTAATCCTCAATCCATAAAAGCAACATGAAACTTTTGCAAGCTCTACTACCTTCATAACAACTGCATAATTATCTATAACACTCCTTAGAGCATGTTTATTTGAAGCAGACAAAGAAAAGCAAGTCATACAACATTAGCTACATATTCCAGCAAAACGAGATGGTCACCCTTAGCTGGCTAGTATCAAAAAAATGAGATAGGTTTCTATCTTGTAGTCTATTAATTTGGAAACTCTGCCATGGTAATAGGTAAGAGATTCAGAGTAGATCCTAGCACAATCCTGACTGTATTAAATATATCCTTCTCTGTAGTATGTGACTGGCAGAGCTCATTGACAACCTCTCAAGAGAAGATCAGGGAAAAGACATCAAACCTCTGAGCTCTTCACCTAATCCTGCTGACTCTCGGTAACAGTGAGCTGTTGTAGAAGGGTTTTCCTGCAATGCCTCTTTTAAAATACTACTTGCTAAAAGCCTAAAACATATCATGACCATGTTTCTAAACACACCAGAATCAAGAATTCAGGCTGATAAACTGAAAGGAAGTCACATAACCAAATTTAAAAGAGGCACTTGATAGCAGTGAAGATAAATGATTAAGGCAGATATTCACCATAAGCACATAGACTAATCCTGTAAAACTCCTTCTCTCTACTGACAGAAACTTCAGTAACTGTCAGGAAGAGTCACATACAAGAAACACTGCACTGGATCAGACCAAGGCTCCACCTAACATGGCATCTTGCCTTCAACAGCAGACAGGTACACTAAAAAGTATAAAGACTACAAGCTGATAGATGCTTCCTCGAAGTATTCTCCCAACGAAGTTCAGCTCAGGACAACCCTCAATCCTTGATATTTATTTCTATAGTAACCTTCAAAAGGTCTCCATGTCAAGCAACTTGTCCAGTGAATGTTCTGCATCCACAATGTGCTTCAGCAAGTACCCTGGTCGGCTACCCACGATGAGAACCGTCACCTTCTCTTTGTGTCTTCTGAAACTGCCTTTAGCTAGTTCCATCTGTTGGCTCAGTTTTCTCATTGCATGAGGCAGTGAATACATACTGCTCCATCACCTCAGGATTCTGAGTGCATCATATGCCCTGTGATATAATCGGCCCATAGAAAAAGACTTCAGACAACTCAATAAAAGTCAAGAGCAACAAAATCCCTGGGATCATAAAGTATTAAACAAAACATATTAGATAACATTTAATAGGACTGCAAAGCCATGAAAGGTGATACCCACTTGGAAAAGTATTTCAGCAGAATCAGGTAAGTACAAACCAGCAGAAAATACAATAATAAATGAAAAGAACAATCACAGATACTGATGATCAGTAATACCCAGTGCTGATAAAGGTACTAGTACACTAGAACAATGTGCACACATTTAGCAGCTACAGCTCTAGAAACGGATCTTAGAAGAGATACAGATCAACAAGTAGCAGTGAACAAAGACTAATACATTTTAGGAATTATTATGAAAGGAATATAGAACAAAAGAGGAACCCTATTCTGCCATAAATCCCTTGAGTCCTCACATATAAAATGCTGTAGATATTATTTTTAACCTCAGAACACATCCAAAATATATAGAAGACACAGAGAAGATGCGGAGGTGATGAGACATATGAGGAAACACTAGTTATATTCACAAAAAAATGAGGAGGAAGACAACGGAGAGGTAAAATCATGAGTGGTATCAAGCAGGTAAGTAAGGAATTACTCCTCACTGTTTCTCATTAAAAATATGTAGAAAACAAGCTGGTGAAATGACCAAATAACACTTTAAAAATAAAAGTACTTTCTAATATAACACAATGAAGTACCAGAAGTCATTGCCACAGGACATTAAAGAGCAAAAAATATGAAAGAAGTAAAAAAGGGACTGTACATTCCTAAGAGGATTCTGTTAGTAGATACTAAATATGATAGTCCCCACACAACTCTCATATTACTTGTTAGTGAATGGCAAGAAAATGGACAATACTGATCCACAGCCCTACTTCTTACACTTTTTCCCAAATATCCTTTGGTCATTGCTAGAAATAGGACACTACGTCCTCATCTGACATGAGAAAATGTTCCGGTTTGTTCACTTTTTGCTGATCTTTGCAGATACTGACTGGTATCTCTTCTCCTTGTGTATCTCTTCCTGCCCTGACTTACAGCCAGACAGCTGCAGCTCCTCAGATGACCCTGGGTACCAGTCATCAGGTCACTTTTGACTTGATAGGAATTCCACCTGAACTATGCTAATGCAAATCAAAACCACTGCTACCTTTACCATAGCTTTTAGTAACCTCGGGGGAAGAGGCTACATTTTATGTAAAAATAAGAGCAAGAATGATCCTGCTCATAACAAACAGATCATCCTCCCCCTAGGGGGAAAAAAAAAATCATTTTAAAATTCCTTCTTCAAGAATTTGGGACCAAAACAAATTTCTGTTGGATAGGAACAGCAAGTCACCCATCCAAAAAAGCAAGCCACATCTCCTCTTCTAAAAAACTCTCCACAAAAGGGCTATTTCATTTCAAAATGAAGTGACAATTGCTGGAGTCCATCAGCAACTCCACTGCAATCAGTCAGCCTAATCCCTGATGCTAACACCTAGTACTGCTACAACTTTTCTCCAGCCAGTAAGACCAGAACAAATGCAAATCCTCAGTCTTACTATCTCACTTTCACACTCATTCCTACAGCGCCTTCGCAGACTGGCTGATTTGTGTTTGCTCCGTCAGACTTGCCACTATTTCCTAGCAGAGCCCTGTTCCTCTGTGACCTGTTTGACATTCTCCCATCAGTTCCACATTTGGGTAGAATTCTAATTTGAAGTCACATTGCTTTCACCTTCTACCAATATTCTGCACCTTCTGGTTTCAATCAGAAGTTGAGAAAACCCTGATTTCCCCAAGCACTCCTCCTCCCCAGGGCTTCAAACACACACATGCCACAGAATAGTTAACAGTTAAATATTTTCTTGCCAATATTTTAAGAGTGCAGAAGGTTCCAAATTGCTGGTAAAATAAACAATGCCAGACTGTGAAAACTCCTGCCTGCCATATACTCTGATGTTAACAAGAGTTTCTTTATTACTGTGACCTTTCAGAAGCGAACAAGAATTATTTCTCTACCCTAGTTCTGCCCTCAAGTAAAAGGCAAAGGAGGAAAGCAAAGCATGAAAAAGCTGCATGGTAAGATACTGGGACTTTTCCATCTTACTTCTGTGTTTCATTCAGACTTGATGCTGCTCTGAATAAATAAACTTCCAGAAGATCCTTAAAGCATGGGCAAGGAGTTTAAGAAGCCCAAAATTTCCTTACACGCTGTTTCCTGAATAGCACCGATTGCACCTACATATGGGCCATCTTCCCCCTTCCAAGTACATAATACACCAGGAAATACAAAAGGGCAAATTTAAGATGCTGTCAATGAGACACATTATTTTCAAGCTCCTCAGTCCATGGCTCTGTCCTCTGGGGCTTTAGTCACAGAATTCCAGCAATTACAGGGTCTCTGCCATTTCCTCACTTCTAAAAAATGAAGAGTCTTCAAAAAATATCCACAGCCAGAAGGAATTGCCAGCACTTCCAGCATGAAGGAGACAAATGACTGTATAGTTCAGGTGACAGCCCCTAAAAACACTGGTGATTCACATGCCTGTCAGACTTCTGTTACCTACTACATGTATTTGCTATTATGAAATCCATGCCCAAGTCATCTGAAAACCAATTCAGACCAGTATTGCTAATCTCACATATTCCAAGACTGTATGGACCCCATCTTCCATCCATGAGATCTATACCAGTAGCTGAGTCTCCCTTTCCACGTGCAGTTATTCTTGAGAAGGCCATCTGTGCAATTTATAAATCAACATGATGTATGCTTTGCTAGCAACAAATAAAGATCTCTAAGATCAGGTGTGCTGGTCAAATCCCTTAACCTTTTGTATTATTTCCTGCCCTTTGAATACAGAAACAACAACATTCAAGTTCCCAGAGAAGTGAAATGATAATTAACTAGTTAATATAAGTAAAGATACAGCAAGTGCTCTGCATGACTACAAACAGAAGAAGACACAAAAACTGAGGGCAGGCAAGGAAATAGGAAGAATCTGTTGAGATTCCCAAATCAGAATGGAAAACAGGAACACAGCAGTTTGCCTAGATGTGTACAAAAGGACCACATGCTGCTGCTTATACTGAATTAAAGAAATGAAAGCAGGCAAGCATGAAAGTGAGCATTGGAATCATTGAATGCATTGCATTTGCACTTCCCGATCATTATTATTTATTCATGCTCTTTTAACAGGACAGCAGGACTAAGAGAGAACAAGACTCATTACTAAACACCATAGCTTTACACATATAACCTATCAGCCTGAACGCCTTGGCTGTCACAGAGGAAACAGAGAAATTATTTTGTATTGCACACTGTGCCTCTTTCTCTCCTGGAGGCAATCACAATTTTGTCTGTAAAGCTGCACTCATATTTTGCTCTTGGAAACAAAGCAATAAAACAAACTTATTAACCTTTCCTCAAAATAAAGATAAGAGAGGAGATCTCAAGTACCAAACAAACCCCTGCAGCACCCCTGCACTGCATCAGAACCTTAAGTGATGCTCGTGCTGTTGACTTCTAAGACAGGCAGACACCAAAGCCATAAAGAAGAGCTGAATTATTCACTCCTGAAGAAGAAGCAGAAGATATCAGTGATATTATACAAGCAGTGAAAAGCATAAGCAACAGTACAATTAAAATGTATTGGGAACAACTCAGAACCTCACAATGGTTTGTTTGATTACTCTGATTTAGAAAAGAATCTGATCTTGGTATTTTTTTTGTATTTACAAAGGAGCTTAGAAGTGCATTCATGTTTTCATTGCAGCAGCCTGGAGTTGTCAAGAAAGAGCTACAACCACAATCTGATATACCTTGCTCCCAAGAGTCTCAAAAGACTTAGCCAACCAGACCAGCTGAGCTCAGCTGAGGAATTCCAGGGCAAACTCCAAAAGGATGGGAAGCTGATAACGTAGAAGTCCAAAATATGTAGCATAACAACATGTAACTTAACCCTATACTGTCTGCACGCAAATCAGAAACTGGATCATAAGTGATACCCAAAGCAACACAGGTGACATCAGTACTACTCGTCCTTGCTGAGCCTGGAATCTGCAGTGGGTTCCCCAAATATCATTTCCCTGTTTCCCACACCATCTCTATATTGTCAACATAAAAAATATGCAGTAATTTCATTGTTCAACATTTGAATTTTGGAAACTACACTATATTCTGGAGAGTTTGAGGGGCACAGGGCAGCTCTTAACACCTACAGGCACTGCATGGTAAAATCAACTTTGGCATGCGAGTCCCACGGGTCTCTCATAAACGTGGGGATTAATGAGAAAGAGATTTCTAGACAAGGCGCTATAAGCAGCTTCCAGCGTACTTCTTGCAGGCACAAAGCAGACCAAGGATACTACCTTACAGTAACAGGATCCAACACATCTGGGAAATTTAAAAGGATTTTTTTATGTCAGACTGTACAGAAAACTGGGGCAGGCCAGCTGAAAAGAACCCAAGCATATATTACACCTCGATTTCAACAGCAGGCATCCTTGGCATGTCCCAGACATGCCTGTATTTCATACAACCAGGTGGTGTGAGTTCCATGGGTGCTGGTTCTAGAACAACTACATGAAAACAACACGAGAAGGAGACTCCTATTTTAAATCATGCCCTGGGAAGGCTGAATTTGCATCACCATGCATCCTGTTTATTCCAGGTATTATCACAGTCAAGGTATTTCAAGGGAACATTCTATACACATGCATTTTCCTGCATGTTTAAGTTATTGAGATTTCCAGAATCAAATGTACCCATTTTACTCTGGCACAGTACCCAACATTATTCATTTATGAAATGACAAAATACTGGAAACTTGCTGGGAGTTTTTGAGCTGAGAAAGGATCAAGGGTTGACAAGCTATTTCTTTTGTGATGTTCATAAAACACTAAGTTCAGTTAAAACGTATCATACAACACCTGGTATTCTAGTAAGCAAACAAAAAAAAAAGGTGCAAAACCACACGCAGCATTTTTATATCTCTCTACTTCAGAAAGTTTTGCTTCTTTTCTAAAAAAATGGAACACTAGAAACTGGTAAGATTTTATATAAAATGTTTTCTAAATAGTAATTTAAAAATTCATATCATTTTTCTCCTTAAGAATGTCCAAGTTATAAATTTCCAAAGACACATAAACCATTTGAAACTAAAACTCTTCCTCTTTAAGTTTTATAGGGTTTTTAAAACCCTTTTTCAACTGTACTAAACACTATCCTCTTATATCCCAATTGGTTTCCTCAAACAAAATCATCACCTCCTCCATAATGTTTTGCTTCGGTACACTTTGTCCATCTTGACTCCCTCCACTGCACGGCCAGAACACTGCACACACTCTCCATCTGCCCCAGCTCAGAGCCTTAGAATCATGGAATGGTTTGGGAGGGAAAGGACTTTAAGATCATCTAGTTCCAACCCCCTACCATGGGCAGGGATGTCTCACCCTAGACCATGTTACCCAAGGCTCTATCTAACTTGGCCTTGAACACTGCCATCTCTCCCATGATAATGTGGTTTCTGTTCTGTGCACCCCAAATTGACTCTGTGCTTCCCATCAGAATTTAGATACAGGCCTGAAAAGGACCTCCTTCCCCCCCAGTATTCAAGTACAGTAGCTTCCCACTGCAGGGGAAGCAACTGCAATAGTTCAAGTCATATAAAGATCAAGTTCTATTTTAAAATTCTACCAATTTTACATCCTGCCCTCTCATCTTCTAAAGCCATTCAACAATCTCCCTTGTCTCACTCTGATTTCTGAGTCTTTACTTAAAAGTGTCTACATAAGAACAGCTTAAACCGCACTATATCAAGGTTAGTATGTTCTGTAGCCACTGTAAGGTAAAATGGCATTTTTTAATCCCCTGAGGTCTTCTAATTGTGAAGAAAGAAAATGGTGTTTAAGTTCACAGAGCTCAATTCTGCTCTTGGTTACACTGATGTGAACCACATTATTGGTTCTGATGGCATTACTTCAGATATTCACCAACGTAACTGAGAGCAAATTATGGGTCACTGTATATAAACAGCTCTAGCTAAAAGTATAACAAAGACTGTATTGTGCTATGCACAGCAGAGCCAATAAACAAATTCAAAAGACACCTAGATGTGTTCCTCGAAAAAAAGGGGGCAGGGGTCTAAGCAGTCAGGTGGGAACACAGGGAAGTGAGATTAAGATAAATTAAACCAGGTTTGGCACTCTGCGCTTGAGAACTCCTCCTGTTCTTATCTCTTTTGCAGCTTTTAGAACATGTATGGTTGCAAAATGAATTGTTCTTTTGTGCTGAAAAAAACATACTCTTTTCAGAAGCAGAACCACAGACTGGTTTGGGTTGGAAAGGATCTTAAGGCAATCTAGTTCCAACTCCCCTGCCATGGGCAGGGATGCCTCACCCTAGACCATGAATGCCACAACACACAAGGCTAACACTGTGAAAATGAGCCTACAACAATTTACAGGTATTTGAATAAAGCCCAATGGATCTTTCTAAGACAGCACTGGATTTGCACTAAGGAATATTAGAAGAGGGTTCTTGGAGGAGGAGGAGGGTGGGGAAGGGGTGTTGGTTTTCTGGTGTTTGGTTAGGGTGGGGTTGGTTGTCTTTTTTTAACCTTGTATCTGCTATCCCATTATCAGCTGAAATCTTGTTCCAGCATAGTCCAGCACTTCCAACTCTCTGTGCTCAACCCTGCAGCTTCATTTAAGGATATTAAAGTACACTTACACTTGTAGCAAGTGCTTTTATGTACACAGTTACTAGAACACAATACGCAGGTCAGCGAGGTTAATACTCAAGTTGCTGAAGAACTCTGTTAGGAAAACAAATAGCAGAAATTTCTAAGTGAATTCCCTTCACAAAGTGATGAGGCAGCTGCCAGTTTGCACAGTACAAATCCATGCCCTGAAAGCCACGAGGTGGAGATCTCTGGCAAAGCAGGATCCAAAGGAAGTCTTTTACCCAGCCTAACGTTACTATTAACACTTTGAGCCATTGCACCAAGCCAATTTTTCTGTTTGTTTTTAAAGTTTGATAGAAATGTCACTAGTGGAAAAATTAAGTAAAGAGCACTGGTTAGCCACAGAACTGGACACACCTGGCTGCAAACCCACCCAAAGAAACTGACTTCATTAGTACTAGGGACAGCAGAGTAAAATTTATATCTGAAATATGCCTGCACCAGTAGAATTTGCTGAGGCCACAGGCTCTAGCTGTGTTTTTACAGCTGTGTCAAGTTTGGGTTTCTGACTCTTGTCGACATCAGGAGTGCTGAAGGAGCTCAGGCTAACAGGTCCCAAAACTTTGTAGCTGAGATTTAGATCTCAGCACTTTTAACAACCAGGTTCTGAAATAATACAAACTCCCTTTGGAGTTGAAGCTGATGTAAATGAGTAGTTAAAATGCTTCACATTCTGTCACTTTCGGCTTCAATGAACTTGTGTATTTAACAGCAGATGGTATATTTTAATAAACCACTGGTATCAATTCAGGAATATAGTATCCATTTTCTGCATCAAGCATTGGAATTGTTGCTAGATATGGAAACAAGCTAAAGAACTGCAGCTTTGTCAACAAGTTAAACTGCATCCAACCAGCAGTTTCATACAGGCGCTCTGTCACTTATACCACAATACAGGAATGTACCAATCAGAGTCCAATACTGACCTTTGATAACCCTGCATGAGAAAATAGCAGCGAGTAGCATTTCCTAACCTCCCAGATGCTATGCAGATGATAACTTAGTGCCCTAATAGTATTCAGTACAGTTTCTTTTCATTTAACTTACTTCTAAAGAAAAGCT
Organism: Psittacus erithacus; assembly: GCA_009867235.2. Taxonomy (NCBI): domain Eukaryota; kingdom Metazoa; phylum Chordata; class Aves; order Psittaciformes; family Psittacidae; genus Psittacus; species Psittacus erithacus. The sequence goes on along the minus strand of WYDI02032413.1, from coordinate 20,022 downwards.
CAGATTCTGAAATTTGAAAGCGTTAACAGAGGAATATTAATGTCATCTTTTTATCGATTATTCTTATCTGGATATATTTAAATGCCTTCTTTCGGAGAAAGAATATAACTGATTGCAGGACTAAATTACTGAAAATAAATACACATATTCTTTGATCAGCTCACAAACCCTTTCTCATTTCTTCAGCTTCATTTTAACAGAACAATTAGTGATAAATAGAATTACAGAATCATAGAATGGCCAAGGCCAGTTCCAACCCCCTGAAATGGGCAGGGACACCTACCGCTAGATCAGGTCCAACCTGGCCTTGAATACTGTCAAACACATCAAGATTTATAAGTAGAACCTAACACCGAGGGCAACTGCCCTTTACTTATCACTTAAAACTATGTGCAATTGCTAAAGCTGAGATGTGAGATAGAGTTCAATCAGGGTATGTCTATGTGAAGGGGAAGAAAGTAAGTGAAGAAGAGTGAATAAGCATGGAAGAAACAGGAACTGCCCATGCAGGAGCATGGGTGAAGTGGCATATTAAGCCAGGATCACTAATACCAAGGAAGGAAAATAAAGCAGTGATAAGGAGTGAGGGAACAGCTAACCTCTTCAAACATCAGTACATTAACATACAATAAATACTACTACAGAGACACAAAAGTTCATTCATCTTGACAAAAATGGCTGAAAGATTAGGAATAATTAAAAGATGAAAAAAGTATCACTAAAAGATTCTGAAAGCCCTGTGCCTGCCAAACATGACGGGGAGGGAACATCCCTCATTTCCAAGTTTACAGTCTCGGAAAGGTCACTATGCTTTCATACGCACCCTTAGTGCCCAGTCTAGCCTGCTGTTACCTCAGGAGTTCACATTCTCTCACAAGGAGTCTCATTGTAATCAATGGGCCTCTGTGCAGCTGAACTATAATAAATATACACACAGATGTAACTGTTTTTGAGATCAAGCCTTAAAACGCATACATATTTCATTTAAGCATCAGCTATTGCCACATAAAAGCTATGTGAACACTAGGTTACTGTCCAAAGTATATTACAGGAATCATATTATTGCAAACTAAGCATGCTTTTTATTACAAACAAAGATTGTGAAACTGAAATTCAAGGATAAACTGACAAGATGTCTAACCTGCCAAGGCAAAGAATGAATGGCATTCAAACAACTTAAGATCTCCTTGCAGTTGCATCATACAGCAACCGTGTCATTATAATATGCATGTATTTACATCTGAGGTGCCAGATTGGATGAAAACGTAAGGACACTGGTGTTTGGGGGATTTTTTACACTTTGGGGAATTTTAGGGAGCAATGGAAGATTTAGTTTGCAGAAATGGAAACCCTGGGCTTCCCTTTACAAAGAACTGACTGCAAAGCACTATCTATCCTTTTTTCCCTTGAAGTTTACTGAAGCATCCCCAAGAGACCTGTACCAGGTCTCCTGTCACCACTGTGATACTGGGGCTATGAAAACAGTCAACTATCTCCTATTTTGTCCTGGTTTTGGCTGGCATAGAGTTAATTTTCTTCCTGATTCTGCACTGTCTTCTCTGAATACTATCACCAGCACAAGGCTGGAGAAACACACTTAGAGACTTTAAGGCCAGAAATGACCACTACAACTAACTAGCATGACCTTTCTCAGAGTGGGCCAAAAAAAACAGACCTTGCACTTCCTTCAAACTTGCAAATGAACCATCCTTGGAGCTGCTCTCCCCATGATGTTTCTTTCATGGTACAGACTAGGGATACTAAGAATCCAAAATGAAAAATAAACTAATGACTACTTACAATAATGTTACAACAAAAACCTTGTCCCTTAACTTTCCTTTTACTCATCATCTTATACACAGAAGAAACTCAAAGCTCAGCTGGACTTACTTAATTTGCAGTTATACATTTGGCACCAGTCATTTTTCTCCCTGCCTCAGCTGATGCATTATTCCTGTCCACAAATGCCCATTCTGTTATAGCAGCATCCATTTCTGCAATCACATGGCAAACCACATAGAAAATTAATTACTTTCAGAGAAATCAGTGTCTTCATCCAGGCCATGGTGCAGCTTAAGAAACAAGGTCAGTGGCTCAAGACAACAGGCAGTACAGCTGCAAGAATGCATGGTCAGGAGTAAGGGCTACGTGTATCAGCTTAAGCTAATACAGAAATAAAGCAGCTATAGGTTGACTCTTCGGCATTCTTCTAAAACATGCAACGTTACAGAATCACTGAAAGATGTGAATCATCAAGATTATCAACACCAAAGACGACTTACCCCCATCACCTTACCACGCTGCTCCACATCCTCCCACATGCAGTGAACTATATAGCGACACATGTATTTTCCTGTGCGACCCTCCTGCTTCATTCGGACCAGACACATCCTGCAAGAACACAAACGCCAAGTTCATACTTTCTAGTTTTAATTCAAATGTAAAGAGTAAATTAAATATTCTCCTTACAGTATGTGGTACTGTGATCTGGAAAAAAAATACATATAGATTCATTTATTTAAATAAACTATCACAAACTTTTCTATTCTGCACTCAAGAGCTGTTTGTACCTGCTGGATTTTGGCCAATCCAGCTACGGAAGAGTGACAGTAGACTCTATTCTTGCTGACAGTACTGTAATCTAGTTAACAGTACTGCAACCTAAATTCCTCAGCCTTAAGAACACATCACCCTTTGGAGCTGGAACAAATGCCTTGTCTAATCCTAGGCTAGAAGCCAGCTGTAATTCAGCTTGGTACACTAAAGTGCTGTAAGAGCCTGAACTAGCCAAGGTGTGAAAGCTTAAGAAAGTTACAGACTTCACCCAAATTCACATTAGCAATGTCCTAAATTATTTCAGCTACAAGGGTCTTTGGATGCACATCCAACCACTTGGCAAAACCCTACACACAGTACATCCTACAAGAACTCACAAGTTAGTAAGTTCATTGTGGGACCCTAATGAGAATACCAGGTTAAGTTGGTTTCCTTTTTTAAGCATTAAAGCTACTTGAACTTCATTGCTGCTGTTCTGTTTAAAAAATAAATATGAAATTGTATTTGGCTTCTTTTACAACATCGGTAAACAGCATGAACTGAAGCAGCAGTTAATCCTTCCCTGAGGCAGGAGACCAGCCCCATTCTATCCCCAGGCCCACCTTCTCCACCTCACTAACTCCTGCAGTTTGAGTCAGAACTGCCTGCAGACAAGGTGATGCTCAAACACTGGAGCTGGAAGAAATCACTGTTTTGCACAGAGACATGCTACAGGTGGGAAACTGCTCACAGGAAGTCTTCTCACAGCTTACGTGAAAACGACAGAGCAAAACTGCTGGGGGCCACTTTGAAGCGCTTGAATACTAACAATAGGGAATGTGCCACAACAGTTAGCAGGCAAAAATGATTTTTTTTCTAATCCGTTAATTTCTTCAGTGGACATAAGATCTGGGTCTCCCTACAGGCATTAGAAGTATTTGGTGATCTATGAATGCCAGCTCAAGAGGGAGAATCAAATGCTTGAATTTTGTCTGTTGGGTTGACCTGTAAAAGGACAGATGTCAGTCTTTATGATGGATTCTATCTTGTCTACTGGGAAGATACTTTTTAACCTGCAAAGAAAGCAAAACTTCTTGCCAGTTATGGGTCAGAGACAAAAAAAGCTGAAGGTAAGAAAAACTGCATTAGTCCTATATTCTTTTTTCTGTTAGAACCATACACTGAAGTCTCATATAAGGGCCATTCAACTGAAATACCAGAACTGAAAGAAGAAAAGCCCACAGACCAGAATCTGATTTCTAGATGGAGAACTGCTGAAAATGACACTGGCCATAAAAGAGACAGCTAGGGCTCCAACACAAGCCAGCGGAATGTGGTCAGAAGACAGGAGAGAGGGACTGGGACATGACAAGTAAACCCAGTGATACCCAACAGTAGAATGACTGAGACACTCTGGGTAGAGAAAGGGAAGGTCAGCAGCCAGAGGAGACTGTGGCAAACAGAGCTGTGTAAGGATTCCCAAGGTTTACATGGTGGCAGTGATGACTCGGTACCTGTCCAATAGCACCACTGTCCCAGAAAACCAGAGCAATTAGGACGGTATCAGGAAATTAACCCTCAACTTGCTCCTAGAAAGATGACAATGCTTTCTGCTAAAACAGTGGTCCAGAACTCAGCGAACAGCTGTTCAGTTACGAGTCCAGAACACAAATGGGCAGAGCTTAAAACTTGCATTTTACTTCTACCCATTTCAAAACCTTTGTTCCTCTCGTGTATTTATGTAACTGAGCTGCATGAAAAAATTAATTAGTAAGAGTTACTGTGTTCCAAATTTTTACTCATTCTTAACAAGTCAAAATGACTCAGTTTAAGAGACTAACTTGGGGCTAAGAAATGCATTTTTATACTTCTCTTGCTGAATATGCAAGCTCGGAGGGATGTGGAGGAGGAAAGTAAGAGTGGCTAGGCAAGAAAAGATCCTCTCCTCCCGAGCATCAATACTGGTTCCTATCCAGTCTGCCGCCAGTGGTGGTACAGCAGGAGGAGAGCAGTGCACAGACCAACAGCTAACAATTGCTCACTGATGAGCAGGATTGAAGCAGTGTTCAGAGTAATGCCTGCTACCCTCGAAGCCTAAAAGGCAGCTGTGTTTGGATGCATAGTGCTGTCACAGAGCTGTTCTGCAGCACCATGGGTGAGATCATGGAATATTGCAGTTTATTTGAGAATTTGGCAGTTTGTTACTACACCTGCCATCTAAGGTTTAAAAGACACAAGACTCTAAAAACTATAAACTTTTTAACTTGATCACCGCAGTGTGAAACATTTAATCTTTTCACCACAGAACCTGTTCTGTAGCTGAGTCAAATACTGACCCATCTTCATCAAACCATGAAAGCAAGATTATTCTTAACTATCTTTGGAAATCCACCTGAAATTCGTTGGGTTGGGTAACTTCTGCAGTTATGCAGCAAGATTATGTTAGAAGAAAATCATATGAAAGGATGCTTGAAAATGAACAGGAGCTTCTCTAAGTTGACCCATCTTAGATGAGATCTAGCAGCTTCCCACAACAGCCACTGCTGCAACTGCTCGTCAGTATTCCTATAGTGCCAGCAGACTGATTTAACACCAGAAGTGGTAGTTGCCACCACTCTGTCAACTGCTGTGAGGTGGCTCAGTGCCATGCAGTTTAGGTGTGCTGCTGTATTATACTTCTTGACGCTGTGTATCACAGGGTACATTTTCCTGTCTATGCAAAGTCACAATGATGTGAATAAAAACCCAGGTGTTCTTTGCATATTCATGTTATCCCTCCTTGTTTTCCAACCCAGATACTTAACAGTCTGGGTTTGAGTATTTATTTTAGCCATTTTCCAAATATCAGTATGAACAATTACCTTATTGATTAACTTTTTAAAGCCTTTTTTCCACATGGAACAGCAAGAAGTACACAATCTGCCAATTTTGAGGGCCTTCCTTGCTTGATTCCACATCGCTAACTGATTATAATGTCAACAGTTCTGCTAATTTCTTCATTCTTTAGTGAAATGAGCTGCCCCATCTTTCAATATGCAGAGGAGACAGGAAATGAAAAGGAGGGAAAGGGGAAAAAAGGAGACAAGGAAATAAGGGGCCTATGCTTAAGCGCAGCTATTTCAGTACAAACTTCCTTTCAGCCTTTGGATAGCTGAACCCAAGTCTATGGACTTCAGTTTCCTGAAAGATCTGGCACTTCACAAAAATTACTCTACTCCCTTGTGCATCCCTCTGACCTTTACAAGGATGTAATGCTAGATGAAAACCTGATTTTTTTGGCTACTATTTTCACAAATTAAAAAAAAGGAAAAAACTTGATGTTCAAGGTGTTAAATACTTTTACAGGTAGCCAAGTTGGCATTCACCAACCTTCATGTACGTTTCAGAGGTGCAGGAATAAATGCCAGTGCTATAATTTGTTAAATGCTTCTGATGAGCAGCAACTTCAATCACCACAAATTTTACATAAATTTAAATTTAAACTTTTCCTAAAACACCCAACGAAGGTTTTTCCACATGGGCTGAGAAGGCTTTTAGAAAACTTATGGCAGAAATCATTCCACCCCTGAGGAATTTCGAGATGTTAGCTTCTCTATGGCTCTCTTTGTTCTTTAGTATAGAACCACAAAAATTCAGGAATGAACAAGCTGAATATGACCACTATTATCAGGAACCATGGAGCTCACTTTTCCTCACATTAAGGTACATATCACTCTTTTTCCTGACAACAGCTATACTACTAGTTTATTTTTCACTTACCAGACATGAAGCTGGGCTACTAGAAACCATGAATTCAATGTGTCAGGCATTTGGCACCCTTGAGGAGAGGGGGGAAAAAACACAAAAACAAAGCCAAATATTAATATGAATTTCATCACGTTTTGCATCTACGAGAAATTCACTACCACAAAACTAAATACATTTTAATATTTCATTTCTGACCCTATACAAGTACGTACATATCAGAAGGAAACATCATTCTCTGTCAGACTTGTGTTTAAACTCTAGAACATGCAGCTACACAATGCAGTAGATTCCAAAGATTTCGTGTGTTTTGATCTCACTTAGACAATATTTGTGAGTGAAGAACTAGACAAACATGCGGCTTCTAGCTCAGGAAGTCCCAAAGCAGCAGAGAATAAGAGGGAATTATCAATGGTTGCTTTGCTCCCTTCTTACACTCTTATTTTAACATGTAGTGGCTGGGTCTTTGCTCCTACTCTGCTGCTCTGATTTACCACATGGCTGTCCAACCCACAGCACTCTGAGCATACCTTGCCTCTAGCTGTTCTACATTAGGCTTAAAGCCACCAGCCAACCATAGTAACAATTTCTGTTTCCAGATTTAGTTCTACTCTGAGAGCCACTGGGTTTTCCAGGGATAGTTAGTCCACATGCACGTTCACACTATGGATCTACATGTGCCATTAGGATGTGAGGCTAAAGATTTAGGTTATGTGGCACAGAAACCATATTCCTCTTCCTCATCCTTGAAAAGCATGGACCTATGGGTTATGTGCACATCAAGTCCTTCTGTTCCTGCCAATCTCAAACCTACCTCCTACGAAATCACCTCTACATCTGTTTCCTGAAAAAGTGTTTAAGAGGAGTACCTAATGCAAAGGATCTTGATCACCTTGGCCTACCCAGCACCTGGTCTTGTCTTCTGGACTTAGCTGTATGAAGGTCAGAGTATGCAGAAATGGACTCTCCAGCCAGATCTGCCCCTAGGAAGACAACCTTATCTTTTCTGCATTGAATATATTCCTTTCCTGACTCCTATACTTCTTGTCACTCAAGCCTTACCAAAGAGATTCACCTGGATCATGAAGCAAAACTTTTCACAGCCTCTTTCTTTTTATATGGTCAGGCAACCACCAGAACCACCAAGCAAACCATTACTATTCATCCATCCCCAGAGAGATGACTCCATCAGTGCCTAGGAGGTGCCAAGCTTCAGCATCAGTGTCCATACATCACCTATGCCACCTCTAAGACAGTCTATGTTTGGAAACACAGGTTTCCCTCACCCTTCTCCCCTTTTGGCTCTCTCATCCCTGTTAGAAATATTCATGTGCCTAGAAATGACTACTCTGACCTAAAGGCATGCCAAGACATCTCTAACTAGGGCAAGAGTACACAACGCTTTCATTATTCAAACCATTTCATTAAATGAAGGCTCCAGAGGCAAGATTCAGAGTAAAGCACTTAGTTCAATAGACGTTTCTGAAGTAGAAGTTGCCATGTATCAGTCTCCCACCACAGAAATCACTTTTCAGTGGAAAGCAAAGCTCACACCTCTACTACTGGAAATACTGAAAGTTTTTAAAGCCCTATTCAGTATCCAGGAGAATTTTTTCTTCCAACTTCTATTTTTATAATTCATTTTTCAGCTTCTATATTTGGACTGTCTACAGTGTAAATTTAAAGGTGGGATGGCTCCTTTAAAATATGAAGCTTGCCCTCAGGCATCAGCTTTTTAAAAGGAATGTAATTATAAAATCTGGGGGGTTGAACACCTTATTCTGGGAAACTAACTAGGGAGAAAGAGCCACCCTATAATGAAACAGAAAACTATTCCTTTCAAAATACAGTTAGATATAGAAAAAAATGCCTGATGATAAAGCTACCTATGAAATGACTGTGATTATTACCAGCTGGGGAATAAATCTGTGCACAGAACACATCCTGCTCACATGTCTGCATACGGTAAGAGATATGAATGCTCAGGATTATGAGGACATACCTCTTCCTCCAGTCATATTCTGCACTTAAAATTCATCAGGTAAGGGATGCAAAACTTGAACGTGGACTTTCTTTCATGATAGATCATCTTTGCCACTACCACAATTTTAGGAAGGACACAATAGGATAATATCCCCACTTCCTGCAAAAAAACAGTTCAGGTGCACTATGTCAGTGTTCCCCTATGCACAGCAGAGAGCAAAGTGCCTGTAAGGCATCTGATGGGCTAAGGAAGACAAAGGAATCCAGAGTCTTGGAGGTACACTCCAGCCCCTTCAAGTTGCTTCATGGCCCCACTAGGAGCCATACGAAAGGCCATGTTTCCCTCACCACCCACTTCATACCACAGCTCTTGTCCACCAGACCCTTCCAAGTGCCACTTAGATTCACTCACACACTTAAAGAATAACTCAATATAAAACTGGGCCATTTTCTTTCAGTTCACCAGAGGACATAATTGTCAGTCTAGAAAATAGGTAGAGGAAGATGGAGAAGTGAACATTTTCTCTTCGGCCACTACTTTGACTCAGCTGCTCATGGAACCACAGTCTAAAGCTTCTATACTGGCAAAATCAATTCATCACACAATCTGTGTTTGCAGGGGAATTATTTTTTGAACATGGATTACATGCCTGTTGAACTTTAGAGCTCATCTCTCAGACAACTGCAGCTCTAACTACACAGAACTAACAGAAACTTCTTATATCTGTTTTTCTCTGCAAGCAATGATTTCTTTGGAATCACAACCATAGACACTGTGTGTTCTTAGAACACCAACACACTGACAATCTCAGCAAAACAAGTGATGTTGCTCCTTACCTAACAACAGCCTCAAGCCAATGCAAACCTGTGTTCTCAGTGTAAATTCAGAGATGGACTGGCTACAATTTGTACTAGAGTAAAAATACAAGTAGTTCTGGAGAAAATGGTGAAACTTGAAGGAAAGGCTGCCTGCTGTTTGTGATAGGTGTAAAGTGAGGGGAAGCTCTGGGAATCTTTTCTTTAAAACAGTATGACAATATTAAGAATACAACTGAAGTTATTTCACCAGTCTTGAGCCTGAAAATCTGTGCCAGTATGTTTTCACAGATATCTTTTGAAATCCCTTTATATTTTAATCTAGGGCAACATTTATATCTCTTTGCACAATTAATCTCTTAAGCAGAGATAGTGAAACACCAGTTAAAAACAGCAAAGGCTCCATTTGAGAGGCAAATATGACAAACAGAAGAGAACTTATCTGAAAAAGCCTAAGAGGGCACACAGCTGGGGAGAGGTATGTGCACAGGGAAAAAGAGATTCTCCTTTTTCGATCACTAATGATGACTCCTGCTGCTCACACAGTTCTCTCACTCCTGCTGCTCACACAGTTCTCTCACTCCTGCAACCACTGAAACCACATTACAGTTTTGGAAAACCTTCTGAAAACCACTGGAAAATCTTGCAGCAGCAAGCACTCACCAAGTGGCCCATCCATCAAATCCATGCCTATATACTTAAAGGAGGGACTTGTGTCTCTCTTCTAGTCATACTCTCTACACAGTCAAGAGATGTGTCTTGGTTTAATGCTGTCATGGTCAGTAAAACACAGAAAGTCTCTTAAGCTCCAGCCAAACCTGCCCCATCCATATTGAAGAGACAGGTAGGACACTGTGATCTAACTGGCTCTCTATCATAAATTAAGTTGTGCATCAGGATAGGAATGATTTCATATGTGCATCTGAATTATACTGGACCTTCTAACAACTGGCCATGGGACAGAGTAGGACACAGAGACCATCTGACCCCAGCAAAAAGGAAAGAGATAACTAGATTCATAGTTTATCCCGCCCCTGGTAAGAAAAAAGCCAATACCCTCCAAGGTCCAGGATATTCTGGGTTTTACCTATCCCACCCTCGCTCTTGCTCTCCATTGCAGCAGGCAAATATGTAACAATCCCAGACTCCAGTCTACCCTTGAACCTTTGCCACTTCAGAGCTCAAGTTGATGCTGTAGTACCCTTAGCTTCTAGTTGACCATGCACTGTCAGGGGCTGACAAGTCTTTTTTGCTGTCGTATTTATTGGTATAAACGTATGTAATGAATTTTCATCAGAAGTTCTCCAAATACCAGCAAGCCCACTACTTACTGTTAAAAAATTCCTCATAGTCAGTTTTCTCCACACAGCACGTGTACATGCGCAAAGCTGCCACCTTAATCTTCTAAAGAGAAAGAAAAGATAGTATTTCAAGTATTCATCATGAGAGGTACTGAACACTACTGAGCTTGTTAAATACATAAACTAGCATTTGCTGAAAAGCTTTCTCCCGAGAATTGCAATCAGTTGAGGTTTTCAGGAGCACATTAAACTATTGTATCACCCAGGAATGACACAAACAGAATCAAACTTGCCTTAAGGCAAAACCAAGTTCTTGACAGGCTTCTTTACTACCCTTCAAATCTAGTATAATATAATGTAATCATCAAATGGTTTGGGTTGGGAAGGACCTTAAGATCACCTAGTTCCAACCCCCTGCCATGGGCGACACCTCACACTAGACCATGTCACCCAAGGCTCTGTCCAACCTTGCCTTGAACACTGCCAGTGATGGAGCATTTATCACTTCTCTGGGCACCCTGTTTCAGTGCCTCAACCTCCTACCAGTAAAGAACTTCTTCCTTATTTCTAACCTAAATCTCTCTGGTTTCAGTTTAAACCCATCACCCCTTGTCCTGTCGCTACAGTCCCTGATGAAGAGTCACTCTCCAGCATCCTTGTAGCCCTTTTTAGATACTGGAAGCTGCTCTGAGGTCTCCACGCAGCTTGTCTGCTCCAGGCTGAACAGCCCCAACTTTCTCAGCCTGTCTTCTGTCATTACAGAAAAATAAATCCAATGTTTTTCCTTACAGAGACTCCAAATCACAATTCCCGGTTTCCTCCAATAACTTTAACTGATGTATAACACTCAGTGTTTTGTGTAATTTAAGTCTCAAATCTTAAAGAACTTAACATACCAGACATGTCCTAAAACCATCTTTTTTTTCCTACAAAAATGAAAATTGACCAACTAAGCTTCACAAGTGACCAAGGAGTCTCAAGTGATGAATGACATGAGGTATACTCAGGTGCTCTGGCACTTCTAATTTTGTTCTTGGACTACCACTGCACCACAAACACTTCCAGAGCATCATTTATAACCAAGATACATACACTGAAGCTTCAAAGAGCACAATAACTGATAGCAAGGATCTTAAAGAGAACAGCTGTCCCTCATTCCTGGGTTGGTTGTTTTCTTCTTAGGGCACAACATCCACAAGGGCTCACCTCAGTGCTCACTGTACTACAGAGATGAGCACTCTGCCTACCAAATGGCAGTTCAAATTACCAAGGTAATTCCTTGTGTCTCCTTCAACCAAAATTAAAATAAGGAAGTTTATGCTGGTCTCCTGATGTGGCAACAGAGGACCCATTATTTTTCTTATTCAGTAATCTCAGGTTTCTGTCACAAATCAAGTCTACATCTAAACTTCTTGCAGTAAAATAATTCACACTGCTTGCTGGAGTTCTAAAGGATTCCTTTATACAGGAAATGCTGCCTGGCCTGGGAGTAGAGATCTCCCCAGTGAAAGCCACTGCCCCAGACCAGGCATTACTAGACATTAAAAACATATTGTAAAGAACAGTCCCTGCAATGCAGCCCTTAAGTAAAGGGGGTAATACTGAAGAAACTGGTGAAATTTAATCATGGAAGCTTTAGGGTGTAGAAGAGGTGTGGGGAAAGGGAGAAGAAAATGGAAAAAAAGCAGAGAAATATTAAGAAACTTCCCTAAGATCTCATAGAGAGCACTGGCAAGGCCAAAAATGAACTCACGTCTCTTGGGCCCTAACCACAAAATAACTCCCTCCAAATCCAAGCTCCCCAGCCAAAAGCAGGCAGTAAAGAGTAGCAATTAAGGAGAACTCTGAATCAACACTTCAAGCTAACAAGAAACTTTATTACAACAGTATGTATGGAAGCACACGGGAGAGAAACTGCTCTCTCATGAGGTTTAGCATCACCTGATTAAAAGCAAATCCCTAAACCCCTTAAATGTCAGTTATCTTTATATTTTCTTTGTAAGGAGTGAGAAGCAATCAGCATTAGTCTCAGAGGTCCACTCTGCCTTGCAGATACTGAAAGCACCTTACAGGTTTTAATTCCTGCACAGTTAGGCTCAGCCCTTCTTTCAGCCTTTTTCTCTCACTTCTTTATACTGTGCCCTAGTTCAGAGCCAAGAAATAATGAATTTCAACTCCTGTCTTTCCCTTTTGCACAAGGAACTCAAGGTGTTTCTTACAGAACTCGTAACTTTAGTCAATGTTAACAACTGCTTTATGAAAGGACTATTTAAAGACCATGAAAGAGAAGGACCTATGTGTGACTGCCCCAGTCAGCTACTACTGACCAGTGACTCGAACAGCAATGAGAACATAGCTCACTACCGTCTGTTTGGGAGACCCTCCTGTCACATAAACACAGATACTGAAAGAGCGTCTGAGAAGGGCAACAAAAATCAAAACATGAAAGAGCCTCAGGAACAGAAACAAGTTAGACTAAGTTTCCTTAGTTCAGAGAAAGACTCAGATATTATAGAATATACAAGTCTACAAAATCATCAGTGGAAGGAAGAATGTGAACATACACTCCAAGGAAAGAGTAAGCACTTTTATTTTAAGTACAAAATTAAAAGGCACCAATTGATAGCAACTGTACCTCTTCCTTTAGTGGGGACTCAAGCTATGGAACTCCCAACATTGAATGCTATGGGTGCTATAAACTTACAAGTGTTCAAAGTGCATCTGGACAAGTAGCTAGATAGATAGACAATAGATAGACAGATATTAAGGAAAAATGCCCAGTTTCATGCAGGAAGTCCTGAAAGAGACAACTGCTGCGGGCTGGAGGAGCACATGAGACAAGTATCAGAATATGCTTTTCCTGAAATTAAATTATTTCTAGGTAACTCCAGCTGGTCACTATTACAGAGAAGATGATGTTCTCTGTGGGTGTTTAACTTCAACAGCAAGGCTATGATTGTATTCTCTGGTGCAAAATGAAGTGATAAATATCTGAAGAAATTCAAGACGGTGTTAGACACTAGAAACGAAATACAATATTCCTACTTCAGTCAACGATGGCAATGCATACATCAAGGCAGGTTCAAGCTATGGATTATTACTCCTCACATCACAAAATAAGAATTTACACGGGTAATAATTAGAACTGTTCTATTAAGTATTGCTCCTATCATTAAGAGAAAAGGGGGGGCATTTTTGTTTGCTTTTTAGAACTCTGAAAGCATCAAACAACCAAAAGAATTATTAACTGAATGCTTTACCCATCTGCTATACTTCAGTGGTCCTGTGAAACCCAATGCTTCTATTATCCTGGTGAAAGTGCCCACTTTCTCTTCAGACGTCTGCGTGGAATCTTTTGCAGAAAGATGCTGTAAAACCAAAATATCACATATTTGATTGCTGAATATGTTGAATCATCTCATACATGACTTGAAAAGTGTTTTGTACCAGTATCTGTGTAATCCCTAGCACAAGGACAATAGCACAGAGAATAAAAACCTCAAACTCTTCTAACCTTATATGTATTGGAGAATGATCTGCTTTGCTGCGTAATGGCTCCATCGGCTTGAATCAATCCACCACAGGATTCAGATAGTGGGAACTGGCCAGGCTTGTGTCTCTAGTAAAAATTATCAATGAAAAAAAAAAGAAAAAAGATGAAGAGATCATTGACACAACTTTACACCAATTACCCTCAGTTCCTCTGGTTTGCTTCTAAGTGAATTACGGCTTAGCGTAATCCTGAAAACACTACAAAACCCACAAATTTATTATCATAACGGCTGCAAACAAAATGCTTGTCCATGCTTAATGCTCCACAATACACATATTGTAACGCTTGTAAATGTACTGATGGAATTGACTGGAGAACACTTGTCAGCCCCTTTAAGGCACCTCCTTATTTTCCATGTGCCTTAGCATAGTTTCCAGGAGGAACTGCTCCATGATTTCACCAGGCATCAAGGTAAGACTGGCAGTTCTGTAGTTCTCTGGGTCTTCCTTTTTTCCCCCCTTTTAAAAATGGGGGTTATACTTCTTTTCCAGTCAGCAGCAACTTCACCAGACTGCCATAACTTATCAGATATGATGGATAATGGCATGGCCATTTCATCTGCCAGTTCCCTCAGGACCCATGGATGCATCTCATCAGGTCCTATGGACTTGTGCACCTTCTTAGATGGTGTCAAACCTGACCTTCATGTAATTCGTATCTTAGTGCTACTGCACAAAACTATCAAGTAGGAGTGAATGGCATCTCTAGGTAACAAGCTGCACACTGAATAGAACACTTATTGTAGCCTCCCAGCACAAGCAGATTAACAGCAACTTGTTATCAGTAAGTTCAGACAAAGTAAATACACTGGTTTCATCACAGCAGTCATCCCAGAAGTCTACTGAATCTACTGGTAGCTCAGAGTGAGCGTAACTTTATCAATGAACTTCGTAACTGCTCATTTCTGTCTCTACTCCCCTGGAGTACTCTACTCTACGGAACTGGTGTTTTAACAGTAGGGTGTGGCACAAAATCACATCCAATTTTCCCAGGATTGGAAGTCTTATCTGAGAAAAGACATCCAAGCCAAAAAGCCTGCAGGCAAGCTTCTAATTCTGTAAGTCATGGCTCTATGATACAAGTTGTAATACACATGAAGATAAAAAAAAGGCTTACTCTCTCATTTCATTGTATGCAAGAAGGAAACACCAACAGTATACTATAGTTTGTTCAGCGAGCCTGCATCTACTCCCATTTCCTACACAGTTTTCCCCTCATTAACTAAAACATCTTGTAAGAGCAGTTAATAATTTTCTATGGGTAGACACAATCTAACACCATGCATCCTGTTACAGAACTGGAAGCAAAACTGCAAAGCCGTACTTTCCACTGACAGCACTACAAAAAAAAACCCAACAAAACCATGAGGTTTTCTTACTAACTTAAACTTATCCCATTTTTTACACACTTTATCATACTCTGATATCCTACCTGGAAAGTACTGTAGAGCATCTGTCTACACTGGCCTTGGACTGTGGTCATCTGTAGCAATCCGCTGCATGCTGCTATCCATTGAGTTACTCCAGTCTGGCAGCTCTGGAACAGAGATCAGCGATGAAGAAAAGGACCCTAATATCCAGAAAACACTGAACTGTCCTCCTGCTTCCACAAGTTTTATTCATTTATACCACAGCCCTCAGATGAAACTCCCACCTTGTGCTTGAAAGAAGCATAAATTTTGATTTTAAAAAAATCTTGTCTTGCAGTACAAGCACACAACCCAAGTTTGATGGCAAAGCCAGAGCAGTCAAAGGAAAAGGTGGGCTGTCACATAACACTACACCACAAGTTTTATATATATATATATAATAAATTCAAATGCTTAAGAAGCATTCTTCAATTGACTGAGTGGTCTCTAAAAAGCCCTAATCCAACTCTTAGTTTTTATGCATCTTTGTTTTACTTTTCTCAGGCACAGCTAAGAATTTCAATATTTCAAAAGTATATATTGTCCCAATAAATGTCAGTGAAGATAATAATTTTCCATAATGAAAATGTCAGATCATATGGAAAAGAGGCAGGGTTTTCTTTGTCTGCACTGTCTTTGCACCTTTCATTTTCTGCAGTATTCAAGTTAGTATAATTTTACCTCCGTCATGCATATTCTACATTAACACTGGAAAAAATATACACATTATCAGAATGGATATGCTTCTTTCTACTAGAAACAGCTTCGTTTTCAATTGGCCACAAAGATGATTAAAAAGACTGAAGCATCCGACGTAAAGTTTAGCTTTGAGAAGACTCCAGTGAAATCTCATCCATTTGTATAAATACCTCAAACACTTACTGGTGCCCAGTGAAAGGGTGACTGTGAGACTAGCAGATGTGCCCAAAGATTAGGAGGAACCAATACAAAATCAAGTTGAGTTCCTGTCCCTGCTTCCTGTACCTACAGAGTCACTACTGTCTCCTCAACACTTCACAGAGGGGCATTTATAATCCATTTAAGGAATTGAATTAGGCTTTTATAACTGTTAGGGGACAGATGCCCTGCCATAACAAATGTGATTAGCGTTCATTACTACTACCTTTCCACTTCTACTGTAGCGATAATAAGCTTCTGCTCTTTCTCCATAACACCACTACCCAGCAAATGAAATCATGAAAACGATGCATTTCTATCCAAAAAAGAGATTTCAGCTGCATACCACAAAGCACTTCTTGAGGTAATCCAGTGCTCTGATATAACCAGATATAGCTCTGATATAACACTTAAGTGAGAAAGAAAATACAGCATTTTTAACAAATAATTACTACAAGATTCCAAGGCATCTGACAGTTTTTTGAAGCTTTTTCTCTGTAACATGAAGGAAAACATGCCTAGGTTGCACTATGTGTTAGAGCTTGAATATGTGGAGTTTATAGCTGTTGAAAAGCACTACTGCAACAAAATTGGGCAGAGAAATATGAAAATACAAAATAAGCATATTCACATTTAAAAGGTGAGGTGTGATAAACAAGTAAGTAATGAAAGACAACAGCAGAAGGTACCAAGCATAACCTGAATGGGATTACTTAGGAATAGCCCACGCAGTGCAAGCACCTCCTGCAGCCAGCTGCCTTGTCAAGATACTGATGAAAGGATATCACTGTGGTCTTCTAAATCCTCCTGGCGACCATTAAGAAAGCCTTAGGTACCAATAAACCATTCATCAAGATCTCTTCTTAGGTAAAGAACAGCTTTAATGATAACACTTTAATGGTAACAGCAGTAAGAACTAGTAGAGCTGAAATGTTTGGACAATAATCATGAGTGTATCATATGCTGCAAGCTCCTGAGGACTTAGTTTGCCAGATGAATGCCAGAAGCAGCTGAGAGAGGAGTTACCCAGGGACAGGTAAGCCTAAGAGCCAAGTCCTTCACCTTCTGCAAGCAGGTTCTCATTGCAAACTGCACCCTGGCGGTACAGCTCTGCAGACAGCTGAACCCATCCGCGCTGCCACAGTTCTGCTGCTCCAGCATTTGGAGCACAGTGGACAAGAAAAACGCTGAAGACAATGGTAGGCAACAGTGCAAAGACATGAGCAAGAAGAAAGAGTCGGGACAGGAGCAGAAAGCAGGAATTCCAGCTCACTGCATCTGGGTTGCCCTCAGGCAGGTTTGCCCTCAGTTGCCTTCAGGTTGAGAGCTCAAAGGACAGGACACAGCATGCCTGTAAAACCCACACTCTGAGACATCAGATCCAAGACCTCGGTGAACTGATTTCCTAAGTGGGCACTGACTAAAGGCCTTTCATCGTTCTGACAGATCTGTATCCAGCCCTGTATTTGTGTTGTGATGGAATATCAGATCCAGGCAGAACCTTCTCCTTTCCAGGCTATATGCTGAAAAGTGGTACTCAGCTACAGAGACCTGAAGGGCTAACAGAAAGGACAAAATGCACACAAATGCATGAAAAAGGAGTTGTGTGATTAGTAACCCGCTCTCAAAGGAACCCGATCTCTTCCACTTAGCACAGAAATCACAATCTTTGCATTAACCTTGCTATCAAACACCTCTGAAGTCAGAGGGGAATCTCTTAATGGCAATCCGCACCCCACAAGACACACAGGCAACAAGAGAAGTACCCGACTGAAGAAAAAGCCAAAATCTCAAGCCCCGATGAGGAGTACTAACGTCCTTCACGATTCTTATATAAACTCAAACTCTGAAGGCCAAGCTGGCGCCCGTTTCACCACAGGGCGCTGCCGGAGGGCAGAAAGAGCCGCTGGTGCCGCCGCCCCCCCAACACACAGCGGGTGCCCTCACTCCGCCGGGCAGCCTCGTCCTTAGCGCGCCGGCTGGGACAGGGCACGGGCGGCCCGCGGGCACGGCGGGGCCGCGCGGAGCAGCGCCGGGGGCTGCAGGAGCGGTGGCGCTGGGACCCCGCGCAGGGACGCGCCCGGCCCCGGCCGCAGCACATCCTCGCGGCGGAGGAGGCGACCACGGCCGGCTGCACTCACCACGGCCCGCACCAGCGCCGCCATGGCGCCTCCCGCCGCTTCCGCCGGCGAGGCCCCTTCCGCCCGCGGGCTGCGCATGCGTGGGGCGGGGTGCGCGGCAGAGGGAACAGGGGTTGTGAGGCGGGAGTTTGGGGGTTGAGAGGGTCTTGGGTATGGGCTGGAGCTTGGTTCGGGGTCGGGATCGGGAGAGGTGGTACAATCGTGCTGCCCGCCGTGGCCCGTCCTCTCCTCAAAGGCTAGACCCATATGAATCTGTGGCAGCAGAGGGCAGCGGTGGTTTCCCCTGGCTTTGACGTGGCCATTCTGGTAGCCCCAAGCAGATGGCATCGGTGTGACCCTGCACAGGTGCCACCATGGGGATTTCACAGCAGTAGCATCAGCAGAACATGGCAGAGTCCCTCGTGCCGGTGCCCCACAGGCTTTAGAGTCGGCAACCCTGCTGCCAGGAGCAATCCCAGCTGCTGCTGCTGCGTATTCCCTGCTCCTTCCTTCTGCTGGCACCTGCTTTCATGAGGCCACAGAATGAGCCTGACTAGCAACCCAGCAGGTTATAAGGAGCTGGTTTGTTTTGCCACGTTAGTCTTAATCTGGATCACATCCGCATCACCTCACAAATGTTAGTCGTGGTACACAGAAGGCTGGTGCAGATGTGAGCAAGAGCAGCTGGGGAAGAGAGCAGAACTGCTCTGCTGGCTTAAAGGGCTTGGGGAACTATAATATTCTACTCCTCTCTTTCCCAGCATATTTACTGGGATGTCAGCTTCCCAAGAGGGCAGTAGCAGCTGCTTTAATGGCCCTGAAACTCCAACAGTAGTCCTTAGAAATCTTTCATATGTTCTTAAAGGCCTCAGGGGGCCAATGGAATCATCTGCTTGGACTTCTTTTCCACAGGCACCCCTGAGCCCTGTGCTTGCAGTCAGGCTTTTCCAAGATGTTCTGACTCACCACAGCTATCTGCCGAAATACGTTTAACTGAAAACCTGATGTGTTTAAGTAAACAAGTTGTTCTGATATGGGGCTAGATGTTGAGCAACACAGGGAACTGTAGATCTCTGTCAGGAACATGCTGCATTTCATTTCATTCTTGAGCCTGCGGCTAGTTCTAGGGAGGAAAGTTAAAGGTAACTCTGCTTCTTTCTGTTTGCTTAGCTGTCCTCTGTGTATTAGACTCAAAGCAATAGTAAATGCCGTTGTTAAAAGCAAATCTTTTGTGAGAAGGCGATGGAGGAGAATGACTGCACCTTTCTGAAGCCTCCTTTTTGCCATTAGTGAGTTAAAGTCATTAAGTGTTTGTTTGCACAGAGAAAAGACTTCCGTTGATAGCAGAAGGAGTCTCATGGAGGTGTGCAATAGTCTGTCCACCATAGCAGACACTTTCTAACTCAGAGCTGCATATATGATAAGTATGCTGAGTGCCAGTTTCTGACACTCACCTGGGTTTGAGTCATCTAATCCTCCACAGGAGGATTTTGACCTTTCAGTTGGAGAAAATGACTGTCTTACCTATGACTCCTCTGCCTCCATGGGAGAGGTGTTCCATCCCTCTAATCATGGCCTCCTCCTCTGCACTCGTTCCAGCAGCTCCACGTCCCTCTTGTGCTGCTGCCCCAGAGCTGGATCAGGACTGCAGGGGGGGTCTCCCCA
>WYDI02032412.1:0-35428 GCA_009867235.2 Psittacus erithacus | reverse complement strand
AGGGATGGGGCAGCCACAGCTTCTCTGGGCACCCTGTGCCAGCGCCTCAGCACCCTCACAGGGAAGAGCTTCTGCCATGTATCCAACCTGAACTTCCCCTGTTCCAGTTCGGACCCGTCACCCGTTGTCCTGTCACTACAGACCCTGGTGAGGAGCCCCAGACTTCAGCAGATGCTGTGCTCCAGTGTCCCAGTGCTGAGCGAGGCTCCATCTGTGCTGCTCAGCCCCACAGAGCCCTCAGCGTCTCCATGTGGCCCCCATGACAGGGGCTGGCCCATGCTATGGGGCACCCCATGGCCCCACAGGGACCCCCTGGGACCCCCGAAGCCCTCGGCCTCGCGCTGCCTACCTGAAGGCAGGCAGGAGGCTGTCGTAGTAACACCAGGTGGCCATCAGGTACGTGCGGCTGACGTCCGTGGAGTACAGGCGCCAGGCAGCCTGCAGGGAGCAAGGAGAGCTCCTGAGCCCCTGCCAGCCCCATGCATCCCTTGGCTGCCATGGGCAAAGCCCGGCACCCAGCAGCCAACTCTGGGGTTCAGTGTTTGGGCTCTGCCTGCAGCAGGCGGGGACGCGCAGAGCAGATGGGGCGGGAGGAAAGCGGAGCATCCCCGGGAAGGCATGAGATGGGATGGGACATTTAGCCCTGTGCTACCTGGATCAGGTTCGCAGCTGGAGTCCTCCTCTTCTCAAAGTGCTTCTGCCGATGCTGCTCCTGCACTTTGAGGGCAAAGCCGGAGCCCAGGATCCCCTGGGGATGGGAAGGAATGGGGTCTGTGAGTGCCAGCAGAGATGGGGACGCTCCCACCATAGGTGTGGATTTGATCCCTTTCTCCCCATTTCTTTGGGGCTGGAGGCACAGGGACCCTCTCCCTGCCCTACTCACAGCGGGCAGCGCGAAGAAGGAGATGCCGAGCAGGGCGAAGCCGGCCGCCAGCATCCGCCCCAGCCACGTCTGCGGCGTCTTGTCCCCGTAGCCGATGGTGGTGAGGGTGACCTGCCCGGGGGCAGAGCAGGAAGAGGCCTGGAGGGAGCTTCCCCACCGCAGCCCCATCCCACCCTCCTCATCCCCTCCCGGCACTGGGGGGCCACGGCAGCCGAGCTTACCGTGCCCCACCACAGGGAGTCGGCGTAGGTGGCAAACTGGGCATTGGCATCCTTCTCAGCCAGGTAGACGAGGAAGGAGGAGAAGATGAGCACCAGGAACCCGATGTACCAGGCGGTGATGAGCTCCTGCTGGGGCACAGAGGGGTTGAGAGGGGCTCGGGGGCTGTGTGTGCGGGGCCACGCTGGGACCGCACATCCTCACCTTGCTGTGTGCATAGACAACAGAGCCCAGCAGCTTCCAGGTGCCGCCGCGCCGGTCCATGCGTACCATGCGCAGGATCTGCAGGAAGCGCATGCTGCGCAGCGCCGACGTGGCGAAGATGTTGCCCTGTGTGCCTGCAGCGATGACGGCCACCGAGGCCACGCAGACGATGAAGTCTGGGGACAAGCAGAGGTTTTCCCCACCATCCGCAGCATGGGCTGACGCTGTCACTCCCTGCATCCCAGCGCTCCCACCCCGAGCATCCCGGTACCTATCACGCAGAAGGGTTTCCTGGCGAAGCGGAACCGTCCCCGCCAACCGCGGTAGCGGCAGCAGCAGCCGGCGGCCCACACACGGATGATGTACTCCATGCCGAACACCACGATCATGACAAACTCCTGCCGGGGGGGGAAAAGAGGGACACGGGGGTGATGCGGGGTTGTACTTGGCTTTGGGGGGGCAAAATGAAATGCAGGCGTTAAGGAGGGTGCAGGAGGGAGAATGGTGTTGCCCTGGCACAGCTCCGTCAGTAGCCATCCCAAGGGAATCAGGGCAGCGAGATGGGAGCCGCAGGCGCCGAGCCTGCGTGAGCAGCCCCGGCTGCTGCTTGTGCCAAGCTCATACTGAGCTGGGTCCTTTTCCTCCACCGTCAGCATTGTCCTCCTACCTCTCACACACACTGCTTACTCGCGGAAAGTCACAAGGACCTTCCCAATTTAGTCTCCATCACTCGGGAGAACTCCGGCGTCAGCTCTTTGTGACAGTTTGGGGGAAAGTTGCCTTTTTTAGCCCCTCCTGCTCTGCCTTTTCCAGCGGTTTGTACCTGTCTGCACCACTGGCAGTGATGGGCCGTCCTGAGCTGGAGACAGTGGCAGCAGCGAGGCCACGCAGTAGCTCCTTCTGTCACTTACACCCATGACCAGTAGTGATATCTGGGCCGGGCAAGGGGTTGGAGGGGTTTTGTCCATGATATTGTGTTTTAGAGCGCAATGTGGGGAGGAGGACGCCGAGCACAGCCCTGCTCCCCACTTACCAGGATGAAGAGGCACTCGTTGGCCAGTTTCTGGTGCTCCTGGATGGTGGAGAAGACCGACAGCACCAGGCAGCTGAAGACGAGGAGGAATCTGGAACGAGAGCAGGTCAATGCGGGCATCAGGGCAGGCTGCAGAGGGAACCCTCTGTTCCTTGTGCAACCCTGGGCATGGGCTCACTGCCTGGGGATGCGTGATGCCCCCCTGACATCGTTCCCACTGGTCCCCCGTGTGATGGGGACAAGCCCTGCGTGGCACCCGTGTGCCAGCCTAGCACATCCCTGGCCAGCACCGGGAGGAGGACCAGGCTCCAGCAGCCGCAGGGCTCAGCGCCAGGCTCTGCTGCAGCCTCTGCCCAGGGAAAACAACCACTAAGTAAAGGCAGGGAGGGAAGACGGGGAGTCCTGCACCACAGCAGGGTGCTGCTGCTGCAGAACACGGACCAGAGCTTCTCCTGTCTGCCCCCAGCATCATCACTGCAACTGAGGGGATCTACTCCTGAGAGCTGGCTTAAGGCACAAGGGGCTTTGGCCCATTTAAAATAGAGAAGGGGGGGAAAGAATAAGAGACTCTGAAGCTGAAGCAAATGAAACTCCAAAAATACATTTTTTCCCCTGATCCAGCGATTCTAAAAGTAGAAATAGGAGGGTTTGTGCCACAGGCCACGTGACGGCACGCTATGGGCCGCTGCTGCCAGAGCCGGCGTCGGGATGGCACCAGGGGCACCGGGCACTGGTAGCACCAGGGTGGATAAAGTGAGGCCAGAAGGACAAGTGAGGTGGCTGGCACAATGTCCTCAAGCAGGTGAGCACCCACCCTGCCCACCCAGCACCATCTCCTCAATGCCCGTGGGACCCATCAGTGGTGTGGGGGGCATCCGCTTGGGACCACGCTCCCATCTCCTCTTGTTGCTGACATGGAATTTAGAGCCGAACCTGGACCAGCTGAGGGGTGAAAGCAGACCTGACCCACACCCCGGCCCCAGCGCGAGGGGGAGACCCTGGCGGATGCAGGGGAGAGAAGAGGATGCTCTGTGCTCTCTGCACACCCAGACAAGGGTGTAGCACCCAGCTCAAACCCCAGCCTAAAGGGGACAGGCAGGTCCCCTTCCCCAAACCACCAGGAGGGCAAACTGGAGATGGGACTGATGGAAGAGAAACCCCAGGAAACAGGAGAAAGGCTGGATCCAGAGTACGGAGAAGAGAGAACAGGAGCAACACACCATGAGTGAGCTACAGGAATGATGGGGCTGAAGGTACCGCAGCCTAAACACCACCCTTGCCCTCGCTGCGGAGGACGATGCTCCTCTCCCAGGCACTGCCCATCTGCAAGGCAGAGGCTGCAGCCAGATCCTTCTCTCTCTGAATTATTAATGGAGCCCCTTTCCTCCAGCACAGCAGTTCTGCGTTAACTCCTCCAGCAGCCGATGGCACAGCCGGGCACATGAACCCCCTGTCCTGCCCATGCCAGCACAGCAGGCAGTGGTGCCACAGGCAGGGAGCACCCTGCCAGCTGCTGCATCCCAGCCACCGTGGTCTGAGGAGCAGCCCAAGAGCTGGTGAGCAGAACCTCAGCAGTGAGGCTCACACAGTCAGGATTTAGTAGGCAATTACATGGGCAGTGAAGCACAAAGCAGAAGAGAAGGCAGGAATCTCCCAGCCTGCAAAGATTAGTGCCTCTCACCCCAGCCAGGGAGCAGGAAAGGGGAGGGCCTCGGTACCTGGGATGCTGATCCCATGGGATGTGCTGTGGGGTGGCCCTGCCTTGGGGAGCAGCAAGTCACAGTTAGCACCAAGCTGAAGCCCCCACTTCTCACCACGAGCAATGGGGCTGGGTGGTAAAGCCGTGCTGCAGGCATCTTCCACCCAGCCCCCCGGCATCCCACGGGATTTGGTGGAGGATGCAGGCATGTGAGGCCCCTTGGGGCCGGCTGGGAATGAAACTTTCTGGGAACACATCACCTGCTTGGAATTAACTCCTAAGCCTGAGCAAACGCCCCATCCCGCTGCCGGCAGCGCATAAGCGGCTTTGGGAGAGGGTCAGGTGCCTGAAGGCAGCGGCGCCAGCAGTGCCAGGCTGCCCACCCCACCTCCAGGCTCCTCCCACCCACCAAGTGAGGCCAAAACCCCCGGAGCAGCACCAGGGAACATGGAATGGTGCAGAGATGGTGGGGCAGGACCCAGCGGCAGCCTCGCTGCCTCCCCACTCCCCTGCACCAGCATCCTGTGGGATGCAGGGAGCAGATGCTGTTGTTGCTGAGCCGGTGCATCAACCCAGTTAAACTTCCCAGATCCCAGCAGCCCCCTCCCCGAGGGGCTCCCATCACCATCCACGCACCTTCCCACTGGCACATGTCCCATACAGGAGGGGACACAGGGATGGGATCCCTCTGGCTGCTCTCACCCCAGCGGGAGCGGAGCTTGGCTGCAGGAACTTTCCTCCCCAAAATAATTAAAACCCAATGGGGGGCCTGGCTTGGAGCAGGCGAATCTCCTCCCATTAATCTTCATTACAATGGACTTTGCCATATGCTGCTGCCCACTCCGGCAGCGTGGTGCCAATGGAGAGCCAAGTGAGCTGGGAAAGCTGCTGAGCACAGGGAAGTGGGGCCAGGTCAGCCCTGGCCAGAAAGGAGCAGAGCTGGGCATGGGCGCAGCAACCAGCACCCAGTGCCCACCCAAACATCCCTGGGCAAAGGGGCTGCACCATGGTACAGCCTGGGAGAAGCTGCGCCATGGCTCAGAGCCCATGCAGTGGGATGGGACAGCGCAGCCCAGCTGCAGCCCCAGCCCCAGCAAGCAGCCAGTGTCCAGGCTTGGGATAGGGGGGACACTGGGCACCCCTGTGTCCCAGCAGGGCTGGCCCAGACCCTGTTTCACTCTCCCCCTGCGCAGGCAGCATGAGGGAGGCTCACACTGAGCCCAGCAATAACTCAGCAGAAGGAAAACACCACGTGCTGCAGGATAAACAGCTCAGCCAGGGGATGAGCGAGCCACAGCCTCCTCCCAGCGGCACAGCTCCCTTCTCTGGCAAACCTGGCCCCATCCCGGTGCTGGCAGCAGTGCTGGGTGCCCACCTGGGCTGTACCCATTGCTGCGCCATTGTGGGAACCCCAAATCCCAGCCTGGTTTGGGCTGAAGGGACCTTAAAGCTCCTCCAGCTCCTGCCACAGGCAGGGACACCTTTCACTAGAGCAGCTTGCTCCAAGCCCCTGTGTCCAGCCTGGCCTTGAGCACTGCCAGGGATGGGGCAGCCACAGCTTCTCTGGGCACCCTGTGCCAGCGCCTCAGCACACATATAGTGAAGGATTTCCTCCTAGTATCTAATCTGAATCTCCTCTCTCACAGTTTAAAGCCATTACCCCGATCCGCTCCATGCGTCCCTTGTCCAAAGCCCCTCTACGGGTTTCTTCTGTCTGCTTCAATCACCACTGGCCAAGCCCAGCTCCGGTGGGATGGGGATGAGGACACGGATGGTGCTTTGCTCTCCAGCCTCCCCAGCCCAGAGGCTCAGCTCCCTGAGCACCGTCTGCAGCTGCATAAACAACACTGTTTATAAATCCCCATCGCTGTGAGCAGCAGCCCATGGGCAGAGGTGGAGCAGGCGGCCTGTCTGCCCCGCGGGATATAAATAACCGGGTGTACTGGGCCTGTTTGTGCCCGTAACCATGGCACAGGGTCCGGCCCGCGCTGCAGAGCAGCAGCAAAGCACTGAGCCCTTCCCCACGGTCAGCAAAACTGGAGCTGGAGCCAGGAGCCAGCCCAGCACCGCCGTGGCATTGGCACTGCCAGCCCCAGCACATGCTCAGAGCCTGGTCCACGACCTGGTTATCATCAATGGGAGAGGGAATGTGCTGCTCCGAGCGCTCTCCTCACCCCAGAGCCAGGGGTGCAGCAGGACAGCGCCTTTCCAGCACCCTGATGCAGACTAAAAGCAGGGCTGGGATGAGGAGCGAGCTGCAAACCTCCTCCTGCAGCCCAGCAGCACCCACAGCAGCAGCTCCAGACAACATCCCAAGGCATGCAGCAACCAATGGCCCCAACATCCTTGTGCTTTGGCAACCAGGAGCCAAAGCCTGCAGACGGCATCACCCATCGCCCTCACACTGCACAAGTCTGCACCCCCCTGTGACCCCCATCACCCCACTTCACTGTCCCCACGGGGAGCTCGGTCACAAGGTTCCTGCACACCGTGCCAAGATGCTCACACTGAGCGGCCGAGATAGTTTTGGTCTTGAATCATCTGGCAAGCAGCTGGCTTAAGGAGGGGAAAAGGAACCCAGCGTGTTCTCAGCTGCACCGCTGGTGCATGGTGGGCTTTGTGCCCTGGGAGAGGGATTGGGGCTGCCCTCAGCTCCAGCACCCAGGGACTCCACAGGGAACAGGGATGTTTGGGACACAGGGACATGAACAGCCCCAAGAAGTCGAGGCAGGCTGAGACCCCAAGTGCATCGCACAGAGGGCAGAAGCACCCACAGGCAGACAGAGGGTCAGGCCCAGCCACTAGCTCAGCCCCACTCCAACCCTCATCCACAGGGAATGCTGCTGAGCATCACCTCTGCACCCCCCAGCAGTGGGGCATCCCCCATCCTCAGGTACCCAAACTGGCACCTCCTGCTCCAGGCTGAGGGGCAGCAAGAGCGGAAAAGGGAACATAAAAAATCAATGCGCAGTTTCACATTGCGCCAAAGTCGCTTAATTTTATGCCCTGGTGGCACCGCAGCGGGCTGGGAAGCGCTGCGCCGGCTTCTCCTCCCGCTGGCGTGTCCCCCAAACGCAGCTCCCGTTTCAAGCCTGGGAACATGAGCAGAGCCAGCCCCGTGAGCAGGACCCTGGCTTAGGGCACAGCCTCCCCAACCCCTTTTGTCTGAGCCACTCAAGAGCAGCAGTAGGAGGCCACCAACCACACCACCCCTTGAGGGAGATGCAGTGATGGCAAGTTACAACCCAGAGCTTAACGCAGGAGGTTTCTCCAAGCAAGGGGTGAAGTGATTTCCTTGCAAACCCTCTGGGCCATGGAACAGCCCTGGATGGGTTGGCAAAGGGTTGGGATGGAGCCGCTGCAGGCAGCGACCATGGCAGCAATGCCCAGCCTGGCAGGGAAAGCGCCCTCCCAGTGGCCAAGTGGTGATGGAGGGATGCAGCGCGATGAGGGGAGCATGGCACCACAGCCCTCCTCCCTGCAGCAGGGACAACCGACCACAGCCCTCATCCATAGCAGGATCAGAGCACCGGGAAGCTCAGGGACAGACCTGCTGTCAGCAGCCTGGTCCCTGGACCTGCCAACTGCTGCCCTGTGCCCATCAGCACCCTCTGTCCCTGCCAGCTGGGATCCCCATGGCTCCAAGTGAGGAGAGCCCAGTGCTGGTGCCTGGCATTGCTCAACCAGTGCCAGGGCTGCCCCAGGACTCCACTCTCAAAACACACCCGGGGACCTGAGAGCACCAAATGCAAGAGCAAGGGTCCCACCAGCACCCCCCCCATAGCTCCGTGCTCTCACCTTCTCCCTGCCTCGGGTACGAGGTGACACTTCCATAAAGGCAATGACACCCCATCAACCCAGCGGCACCCGGTGAGGTCAGGGTGGCAGGCAGGGGCTTGTGGGTTGCTCCTGGTGCTGCCAGCTCAGTCTCCCCTCATTTGCTCCAGGTCAAACTGTTCTTCATTAAAGCGTTCCTCCAGGAACCAGAAAAGCGCTGAGCTGCGCTTCTGATGCACCCAGCGCTTTCATAACCATCGGCACCAGCTCCCAGACCCTGGCTTCCATCAGGCAGCCTCTTGGGGACCATGCTGGGGAGGGCTGGCAGATGGCCCCAGCGAGCCCGGCGGCACGGAGAAGCCTCAAAGCACAGCAGGCACAGCTTGAACTGCAACCGTGTCCAGGGCAGCTCCCGGCTGCAGGACACCCCGCGGCCGGGCAGCACCGGGCTGGGCTGGCAGCGCTGCCTGAGCCAAGGGCAGAAGCCTGCAGCAGGTCCCCAACAGCTCCATGCACAACACAGCGCAGGAGCTGGGCACGAGAACAGCCTTCCTTCCTCCTGGCGTAAGAGGAAGAGATTGGGAAAGGACGTTCTCATTTTGCCTTCTGGCTCTAAAGCCTTTAGGGTAATGCACTGGTCACGCTCCTGCATTTGCTCTGCAAGCTCCAGGGCTGGAAACTGATTTCAAGAGGACAAGGCACAGCTCTGCAAGCCCAAGCGTCTGCCCCCATGGTCAGCACAGGGTTAGAGGGGATGCGGCTGCCCAGTCAGCACCACATGCCTCAGCCCTGGCTCAATCCCTGCATGGGCACCCACGTTCACATCATCCCCTTCCTACAAAGGCTGGAGCATGGGAACACACAGGGATGCCCCGCACAGGATCCTGAGGGGCTGCAAAGCCGCGGTAGCAGCTCTGAGCCCATCGGGCCAGAGCCCAGCACAGCTCAGGGGCTGCAGACACTGCGAAGCCACCAAACCACCCTGCATCAGCCCAGCCTTGTGCTGGGCACAGGAAGCTATTTGGGATCACTTCTCCAACCAAGAGAGACTGGATTTGTCCTTTAAACAATCTCAGCTCATCCCTGCTCCATGCTCAAGCCATTAAACTGCTCTGGGGAGGGAAGCGCATTGCTCCTCAGCAGGTGTTTCCATCCTAACAGCTCCCAGCCCCATGGAGTCAGGCAGCGCTCAGCCGAGACTCAAGGACGGGCACTGTGAACAGCGAGGCCCTGAGCTCGGGCTCCCCTCACGTAGGGTAACACCGTCCTCCTCTCCTTAGCAGCCAGTGCTCACGTACTGAGGCACACAAGTTCCTGAGAACCCCGCTGCCCTGCGCTGCTGCAAACAGAGAATGTGGCTACTTTGAAGAGGCAGAAATGAGCCACGTTGACAGCAAACGGCTTCATGGAACATTCGCCCACACCTTGCACCCACTGCGTCACCTTCCCGGCTGTGAACCCAGCGAGTGATGCAACCCCACATCCTCCGAGTGCTTCACAGGCTTTGTTCCTGCTGTAGGCTGAGCACCTCTTGCCCACACAGGGCAATGACCGTCTCCTACAGCCGGGCGCAGGAGGGACCTGGGGCTCGGGGATGGGAGCAGATAGGTCTGATGTGACTGTTCCTGGGGCAAAACACGCATAAGTTGGGAGGAGGAACTGGTGGAGGACGCTCGGGCACACGAGTCCCAGCTGCGAGACGAGCAGAGCATCCCTCTTCCAGCACCTACATCAAAAAGTCTGGTCCCCCTCCTGCAGCGGGAGGTTTTCGCTGCCATCGTTAATTCCCTGCAGGAAAAGCTCATTTGAGGGCAGGATTTGCAGCGTAGGGATTCTTGTGGAAGCTCAGTGAAGGCGTTACAAATGGCCCCCGGGCTCCTCTCCCGCTCCCCGGGGAGCTGAGGTGCCCTCTCAGCCAGTGACTAATTCATCCTGCCACCTCAATGTGCTCACCTCGGCAGGACCCGCTCTACTGCCTCCAAATGAGCTCCCGCACCCCAGGAACGGCCCAGCTCCGAGGGGAGGGCAGGAGGCAGGTTTGTTACTTAGCCCTGAGCTGCGACTCTTGGAGAAGCTTCTTTGCAAAACCCATGCCCAGGGAGCAGCGCCACAAACTGCATGGAGCCAGGGCAGGGGGCCTGGGAACATCCCAAGCTCCATCGCTGGAAAGGGATGATAAAGTGCCAGGGCTTGACAGCGGCCGTGACCCAGGAATGGGCGCAGCTCTTGGGGTACAGCAGCCAGCGGCTGCAGGGACAAGGACACCCCTTCCCCACCTTCCCCCGTCCCATCCGGGCACAGCTCCGGGGGTGTCGGGCTGGCACTTCTGCTGTCCTCGGACTTCAGGTCCACCGCAGGACGAGGAGCCTCTTCTCACCCGGATCTATCGGGTCAGCCTGGGGGGAGCTCTCCCTTTGAGGCTCAGAGAACCCGGCAGCAGCCTACGGGGCAGCGGGATGTGACCCAGCTCCGCGCCGGTGCCGCCGGGAAGGGGCTCCCTGCACCGAGGACCCCAGGTCCCATCCCCCGGGGAGCGCTCAGCTCCCTGCAACCGGAGCCGGTGCCACGGATCCGCCACCGGACTCGATCCCCGCTCGCCCTCCCCCCGCCATCCCGCTGCGCGCTGCTCCCATCGCTCCGACCCCGTTACCGGGACGAGCGGCCGAAGCCGGCACCGGCGGCGCTTCCCCGCCACCAAAACACGGAGAAACTTCTCCGGTGGAGCCCGGGAGCCGGAGCTCGGTGCGGGGCTCGCTCGGAACGACCCCTGCCCCGCGGCTTCCCCTCGGGCACCGGCACCAGCAGCGCCCGCCTCCGCCGTCCCACCGGGACCGGGAGTCCCGGGACCCCGCTGCCGACCGCCACCCCGCTTCCCCGGCACTCACATGAAGACGTGGTAGACGAAGGCCCACCCGCGGGGCCGCTCCAGCACGTTGTACAGGCAGTTCTGGAGGCGGCGGCGGCAGCACCGCAGGGACCCCGAGGGGCGGGGGGCGGCCCCGGGGCTCGGCCCCGGCAGCAGCCTCCGGCGGCGGGGCGGGGGGGTCCCGTCGGGTTGCCCGGTGCCCTCGGTGCGCACCGCCGTCAGCGCCAGCACCGCCCGCCGCTCCCCGCCGCCCTCCGCCCCGGCCATGGCGCGGCCCCGCTCAGGGCACCGCCGCCGGCTGCATTCCCCCCGCCCCGCCGCCGCCGCCGCTCCTCCTTTGGACGCGGCGCGCCTCGGCCACGCACAGCCCCGGTCCCGCTCCCGGTGCCACCTGCCTTTAGCTGCCCGCCGCCGGGCCCTCCCCCGCAGGGCAGGCCCGCCCCGCCGTACCTGGCCCCCGCCCCCGGGGCTCCGACGGGACGGGGCGGGGGAAGGGCGGGAGGGGGGGGGGAGAAGGTGCGGGGCCGTCTCCACCGGTTTCCTCGGTGGAAACTCAGGTCCGGTTGCGGGACCTTTCCCTATGAGGGTCCTGGGGAGCGGGGACCTTCTGCTGCCCCCCAGCAGCGGGCAGAGAGCCCTGGCCGCGGGTGTGGAGCATCCTGTGAGTGAGTATCCCAAGCCATGGGGCATGGAGCATCTTAGGAGCAACCATCCCAAACCATGGGGTGTGGAGCATTCTGGGAATGAGCATCCCAAACCAGGGGCGGGGTGTGGATCACGCCGGGATTCAGCTTCCCAAGCCCCATGGCATCAGAGATCTCTGGCTGGAGCACCCCAAGCACAAGCTTCCTGGGGTAGCTGGCACCGACACTGCTGCTTAACACAGAGCACCCCGGCCTAGGACAGCCCTTTCCTCTCCTTTGCTTGGGGGCCAGGAATTGCTGGGCACACCGAGGTTTAAAGGGACACCAAATTCCTACAGGTGTGATTCCCAGCTATTTTCCCATCTGCCTGATGCCCCTCCACACAACCTCCCATTGCCCACTGGGGAAACTGAGGCAGGCGGTGGGAGTCCCCTTCCCAAGCAATCCAGGGGCAGAGTTGCCCCATCCCTACTGTCCCCGTGCACCCTCTGCACCTTTGCAGCAGCGGGGTCCCCCCACCCCGCGCAGGGCTCAGAGCAGAGCAACCTAAAGCCTTTGGTCGGTGAATTATTTAACGTGGTGTTGGAGATCCTGGCACGGGCCCTCTGAGCACTGCGGTCTGGGGGAGCTCTGGGGAAACGCACCATAAAGAGGCTATTTTAATAGACGATAAGCAGTAAATGCTATTTACAGGTGCACAGGGACTGGTGCTGGTGAAACTCACCCCAGCAACCAGCCGGCACCCCCCCCCGGGATGCTGCCCCGTCCTGCTGCCACTCAGCGCCCACTGCAGCGAGAGCCATGTCCATGGAGGCTGAGATCCTGTGAACCCAACCCCAGTTCTCCCCAGGGAAGCCGCGGGGTCTCCTCTGTGCTCCCCTCCGGCCCTCGCCCCCTCTGCAGGGAGCGCAGCTCCTGGGCCATGGCCCTGGCTGCGTTCAGGGTGTCCCCGGGACGTCTCAGCTCCCGCAGACGCTCCCTGCGGCGGGAGCACCTTGACCTTCACCGGCTGCCTTTGGTTCAGCGTATTCCCAAGGTTTAGGTTTCACCTGGTGATTGATTAAAGCCTCCGGGCTGCGGCGGGGGCAGAGAAAAGGTGACCTGGAAAGGACTTCGGCCAAGGCGGGCGCTTGCTGGAGAGGAGTCGGGGCGGCTGGGGAGCTGTGTTATCGCTGCTGTGCTCCACCGCTGGATGGGGAACATCCACGCTGGTGTCCCAGGCACGGGCAGAGCTGTTTGTGAGTGAGGAGCTGCTTTGTTTTAAACAAAGACGTCACTCCTCTGAACCGTGCGCTGGAATCGGAGCGCTGCTCATGAATTAGGGGAGAGGGTTCGTCACCATCAGCCGCCCTCCCCGCTGCGGCCGCTTTGGGGCCATGGAGCCGGGGTTCACCACATTAATGCCATCCAGGTCTCACAACGCTGGGAACCACGATCCATCCTGGGGCTGGGAGGGTTTGGGATGGAGCCGGGGAGCCTGAAGCCGCACGGTACTGACCCATCCAGAACCGGTGGCGGTTTTGGGAGGCCATAGCGCGGTCCCGCAGAGCATCCTTCCCCTGCGGCTCCGAAGAGGACTGCCTAGGCCTGGCGATGGCGAGCGGGGAGGCGGCGTGCTCGGAGCCTGCTGCCCTCTCGGGATTGCAGCTCCGGTTCCTGGCACGGGCGGGAGGCCGGGAGTTGCATCCACACGATTTCCAGTAAGTTTTGCAGTCCCGGTATGCGGCTGCAGGGCCGCGGGCTGGGAGCGGGGCAGGAGGGACCGGGGCGAGCCGGCACTCCTGAGCCCAGCCCCGGAGCAAAGCCTCAGCCTGGCGCCCTGCGTGCGGGGGGACACTGGGGGTGGCATCGCGGTGGGGAGGATGCAGGCAGCCCCTACAGAGCCAGGGAGACGGGTTCGGCCCTTGGTGGCCGGGACATTGAGGGACGGATGAGGCCTCAGGGGACCCAGTGCTGGCGATGCCCCAGGAGCCAACGAGTCCCGGGGACAGCAGCAGCGGCGGCGGCGGCACGGAGAGGCTGCAGAGCACCTGCTTGTGCTGAAGCTTGGCCCCGACCCAGCGCGATGAGCTCCTGGCTCGGAGCTCGCACAGGCTCCGACAAGCAAGAGGCTGGGGCTCTCCGAGGGCTCCATCCTGCCGGGGGAACCCTCCGGAGCTGCGGGGCTGCTCTGTCCGGTCCCGGCGCTGCAGAGGGGCTGTGTCGGCTCTCGCCTGCGCTAACCCCGCGCTCGGAGCTGCGCCAGCACGGCCGGGAGCTGGGGCACGGCCCAGCGCAGCCCCGCGGGAGGAACCGGGAGGAACCGGGGCGCTTCCGCCGCAGCGCTGCCTGCAAGGGATGGGTCAGGGCCTCGGCTCCGCTCCCCATCTCCAAAGGCAAGGAAGGAAGCAAGGATGAGGGCTTCAAGAGAGCTTTGCACTCCCGTCTCTGCGATCGCGGCTGGGCAGCTCCAGCACAGCTCACACCCAAATTCCTCCGCGTGAAGACGCAGGAAATTCCCGCAGCAGGGAAGATCCAGCGCTGCCGCCCAAGGGAACGCTTTCTGCTGCAGGGGGGAACCCAGGCCCTGCACCGGGAGAGGCTGCGAGGGGGCAGCTTCACCCCAGCTCCTGGGCGAGGGTTGGCCAAGCACCAAACCCCATCAGCACCAAACCCCGCCAGCGCCAACCCCAGCCGTGGGGCTTGTGCTGAGCTCATCAGCCCTGAGGAGAAACGGAAACTCAAACCGCTGCTTCCTCATCAGCTTTCACCCCCCCGGTCCCTGGAGGCGTCTTGGCTGTGCCACCTCCACTCATCAGCACCCCCTGCAGAGGGTCCCGCATGTCCCTCAGCCCCTCGGAAACGCTCCCATCCTCCTACACACACCACACACCCCCCCCTTCCCATCACTCGATTTGCCATCGGGCTCCCTTGGAAGATAACCAAAGTCCTTATGCGGAAGATCTGGCTCCCGTTAACACCCGAGGTTCACCGAGCTGGGACGGACAAACGAGGTCAGCTCTCTCCAAAACACGCTGTTCCCTCCCCCTGAAATACTTGTTCAAGCAAGCGAGGGCACTCTCCAGCCTTACCGAGCCTTATCTCCACTATTAGCTAAACATTAACTCAACCAGCATTAACTGCCCATTAAATTCCCACACTCCGGGGTGGGTTCTGTCTGCACCCATCGAGGCGATACCGGGCGGGTCAGAAGCAGCGTCCCCGTCAGCTAGAGACAGAGGTTGCCGTCGGAAACCCCTCTCCTTTCAGGAGCAGCGTCTCCCTCCCATTTTCCGCCCTTTAAGCGGTTTATTCCTACTGAAATGTGAACTATCCCAACCAATTCCCGGGCGCAGCGCTCACGGGTGCCCCCTCGCGGCCGATCCCAAGCACGGAGCTTTCACACAAGGCGCATTTTCCCCCTCTCAAGTTCATCTTTTCTATGCTCAGGAGATGCTCCTCCAGAGCCCTGGCTCTGGATGATGATGCCTGGGAAGGCGCCGGGCTGCATCATCCCATTGCTGGCTCCCAGGCACTGCAGGGCCAGTGAAAACCCTTAAAAACGAGTAAATGAACACTTACAAAGGCCAGGAGGTGCAGCCCACGCAGCAAGGTCCCACCACTGACTGGAAGAGCCGGGTCCAGATGAGCAGTTTGCATCAGTGAAGGGCTGGAGAGTTTTCCTTCCTCAAGCAGGACGAGGGGCATCCAGGGCTGCTCCTCACCCCGGGTCCCTGGGCACTGCCGGGGAGAACACGACACAGATGGGCCAAGGCTTCTCCTCGCTGTGAAACCTCAGCACACAGCGCTGCTGGCAGCGAGCAGCAGGAGCCAGCCCTGGCACCGGCCCCAGCAGGCGCTGCACGAAGCCGCAGAGCTGCTCCTGGACCAAGTGCCAACTGTGTCACACCGTGAGGTTCTCAGTTAGACTGGCACCCATGATTAGCTAAGACCCGAGTGCGACTCAGTGACGCAGCACCACCGGGGTACTCGCAGTGTGTTCAGTTAAACCTGCCCCAAACCCCTTCCCTGCTCCTGGATCAGTGAGACACTGAGCAGGGAAGCTGCAGGGAGAGCTGGTGCAGCCACAGTACCCGCAGCTGAAGGCCTGCACTCAGGCATTAATCAGTGCATGGAGCTCCCCACGCTGTGGGAGGCAGCCACAGACTTCCTATCTCCCCATGCGAGCCCTCATCCAGCCCATCCTTAAATGCTGTTGCTGGTTTCACTACTTCAGTGGGGTATTTTCCAGGGATTCAGGATGCTCTTTGCTTGGCAGGCTGATACCAGGCCCTGGGGCTCGAAGCAAGCACACACATTATCTTACAAAGGAGATTTATTTCATTTTATGAAGCTTATATTACATGCAGGGACTGCAGCTGGTACAACAGTTGACAGCAGGGCTGGGGTTTGTTCACACTTTCATTAGTGTTCCTGGAGTAAACCAAGCCAAATTAAAGAATCTTTTGCCCTTAGAAAATATAGTCATAATACAAGGAATGGGGTTTATTTGTTTTCACTTTAATTACTCCTCCCCTGCTCCCTGCCCTCGAGCTGCATGTAGCCAATGCTCTGGCTTACCAAAAAAGGAGGCAGGAGAGGAAAATCTAACACACACATTCCCCCCACTCCTCTAACAAACCACTGAGATGGGAGGACTGAATCTAGCTCTAGTCAGAGAGAAAACACAAACAGAATACTGGGAATGAAGCTCTTACAACAAACCAGATGCAGCACCCTTTAATAATTGTACTAGATAAAAACGTTTTACACGTTGTTGTTGCTCAATGAGATGCCACAAATTCCTTTTGCTGAGTTCTCTTTCAGGTTTTATGGGCTTGAACAAGCAGCTGAATACACAGAAATATTGATTTCTAAAAATAAAAATATTGCATTCTTGGCAGTGTCTGTTGGATATTCCCTCATACCCACCAGAGGAAGGTGTACAGTGCACCGGAGATGCAGCCTACTATAGGCTTAATACCGAGTACAGAGACACAGAAGCAGATGTATTCATCAGACCAGGGCAGGATGGCACACGACAAGCTGATACGTGCTCCTTCCTACACAGAGACAACTTGCCCCAAGGTCCCTGCTCAGTCCCCTGTCACTTGTGCAGCTTGGCCATCTGATGTCTGGTTGGTGGACTGGATGAACATGGGCTGGGTGATGTCCTGGCCTGCAGGCATGGTCACTTGCTGGATCTGGTAAAGTTGCTGGAAGAGATGGAAGAAGGGGAAAGAAATGACTGCCAGTTCTCATCATACCCAGTTCCAGCTCCCTCTGAGCAGAACACGGTGCATTAACCCCCCAAATTTAGTGCTGGCCTTAACAACAACTCTCAGGTCCAAGTAAAATCCATCTCCCTGAAAAAGCAGGCCATGAATCACTGCTAGACATTTGCTGCTAAATCATAACAAAGCCATCCTGTGAATTTCTGATCACAGAATCCCAGACTGGTTTGGGCTAAAGGGATCTTAAAGCTCATCCAGTTCAAACCCCCTGCCATGGGCAGGGACACCTTCCACTAGAGCAGCTTGCTCCAAGCCTCATCCATCCTGGCCTCGATGCTCAGACTGAGCTGGTTAGGACTAAAATGGATCCCACCCAGAGTGCAAGGGATTGGATTAACTGAGAGTGAAGGCAGCAGAACACAGGGAATGCACCTGAATTAAGATTGGCACAACATCCACTTACTCTGCTCCTAGTCAGGGCTTGCCAGCAATAGCAGGGTTCTTATCAGGAGAAGCAGATTTGCTAGAACATGCAGATTCTAGCCCCTGACTTCAAAAGGGTGTAGGACCCGGGAACTCCAAGTTCTTACCTGTCCA
Source organism: Psittacus erithacus (assembly GCA_009867235.2). Lineage (NCBI taxonomy): Eukaryota > Metazoa > Chordata > Aves > Psittaciformes > Psittacidae > Psittacus > Psittacus erithacus. The sequence continues at coordinate 18,293 of WYDI02032412.1, read as the reverse complement.
TCTGTGAACTGGCTGAACTGCTGCTGCCCTTGCTGGACTTCTGTCTGCGTTATCTACAAGAATAAGAGAAGGATGATCATTGACAGCACTTTGCAGAGGGTCAGAACCCCACTAACAATATTCTGCTGCTGCTTTTCAAGAGCTTTTAGACTCTTTCAAATATCATTACCCCACCATGTGGTAAGATACAGCTTATGCCACCAGCCCAAAGTCATGCTGGTGCTAATGGCAAGTCAAGAACAAAGGACAAAGGATTCAGGCCTTTCAAACCAGACACAAGCATCTCCTCTCTGACTCAGAACATGGCCTTCAGGATCACAGAAAAGCAGCAGCCTTCCTATCCTCTGAAGGCAGAGAAGAATCCCTTAGAGACCAGCCTCAACAAGAACATAAGAGAACCTTCTGGCAGCAACGCCGGTCTTGATGTTTCACCTTTGCAACAGCTTTCCTGAGAGGCTGCACAGCTGCTTCTCCCTCACCCAGCCAGAAAGAGCAGAAGTAAAGAGAAGGTTGATGAACTGGAGTTTTACCGGCAGCCAGCTCAGAAGCAGCATGAGCTTTGTACACTGAGACACACACACACATACATATATGCATGCACCTTTCACGTACAGGTAAAGGAGGCTTCCTCTATGCTCCTTGCTTCATTATTCTGATGAACGTAAAGGGAAGAAAAAGAAATGCAGGAAACCTAGCCCAAGAGTTGGTAAATTCGACTGGGATTTGCAGTTTCAGGAGCTAGGGAACAACACTTTACCAGTTCATGTCAGCCCTGCTGTTCCCGTGCGTACCTGCTGTGCATTGGTTGCAAGCGTCTGGATCTGCCCCTGGACTACCTGGGTGCCTGACACAGGTTGGGCTAAGCGGATATACTGCAGCTGGCCAGCATTCAACTGAACCTGGAGACAAGTGGAGGGGGCAGGGAAAGAAAATTAAACAGGTAACTGTAACCTGAAACACACAAACCTCCCTTCTTGTTTCCACAACAGGAGCCAGAGTAATAGATGATACTGGGAAGCTTCGCTTGATTAACGGTTTAGATGAGTAACTACCACGGACCCTGCCAAGCAAGAGCGAGCTCCACAGAACTCCTGCACGTTCCTAAGGTAGTGCCCTGAGGAAGCACAACATTACCTCTTGCTCCAGAATGGGGGTGGTCAGTTAGCAGCTAAAGCACATTAACTGCTCCATTTCAGAGAGCTTTGAGAACACTTCTTTTTGGTTATGAGAACTGAGCTACTACTTTGATGTATCACTTCACATAAAGCAAGCTGTTAGGAGCTAGCTGCACATAATGACACCCCTATCGTATCCTGTCAAAGAAGTATTACAGAATATATGGGATATTTTCACACAAATAAAGACAGCAGAGATGACAAAACCCAAGGATATATTTGGAAGCTTTTAATGCAGCTCTCTGCCAATATACATCAACCCCCACCTGGCAAAGGCCGGCACTTTCCGTGTTGATGCTTTGTGTATAACATTGAAACACAAATTTATTTCCCACAACCCTGATCTTGCAAGGTGAGATGCTTGGGGGTGTGGGATATGAAGACATTGTCATCATGCTAACCTGTGATATAAACAGCTAATACACATCTGAGAAGCAATAAAAGGGTCACAGTATGATTGATACTATGGTTGAGTTTTTCATTTTGTGTTATTTAACTTCAGGACATTCAGATGCAGTCTTAAGGTTAATTATATACAGAAAAAGGTTTTGAGTTTCCTTCATTTTACAAAGGGGAAAGAAGGACATACAAAATACTTCACAAACTGCTCACTGACAAAGGTTCAAGTGCCTAGAACTCAGTCTTGGCATTTACACAGAGGCTGCTGACTTCACCAGCCCTAGCTAAAAGCTCCAAGATTATTTCAAGAGCAAATAAACTCCACATGAACATCAACATTTCAATAAAGAATTTGTTCCTGCACTGAAATCTGCCAGCAGATTTTGTTTTTCACACTGGGGGCTTCCTGCTTCCATTTAACTACACCATGAACTGAACGGGTACAAGCGATTCAGAAAGTGTTCTGTCAGCAATGAGAGCCAGCTCCAAAGCCCAGCGAGGTCTGGTGAGACACTGGTTAAGCTTCAAACAAAATTAACATAGTCAAACAAGTGATTACCATTTCACTGATGCACACACTTCCTCCCAGGTTTTCTCAGTTTATAAGTCACCTCTCCATAGGCAACCCGTGGTCATAACTGGTAAATCACAGCACAGATGTGTACACGGGATCAGGAGCACGTGGGAAACCAGCAGAGAACACTGGTGAGATTCTCTCGACACTCCTGCTGTCACCAGAGGCACGACCAGTTTCATGAGAGTTGTAAACTGTCACATTACTGTTATGAAAGATTCTTTGCTAAACCCTAACACGTACCAGAGAGAAAAGGAACTATGAGAAGACAACAAGAGAGAAAGGAAACCCAAGGGAAAAATCAGACAAGCACAGCAGAAAAAGCACAACAGGCAGCAGCACTGAAGAGGCCAAGGGCTGAACCCCTCATAAATCAAACAGGTCAGGGCATTAAAAAGCTCCTGTAGCAAACGCACAGCTCCATGTCCTATTTTGCTTCACTCTCTGAAGTGAGCAATGGGAAGATGCTTCCTTCAGCACAAACTTGATTCTTCAACACACTGCGAGTAAGAGAAATCCTCTTAATTACAGTGCAAACAGCATCTCTGCTAGATCCAGTAGTGTGAATTGTGACTGTTTCATTAAAACACTGCTCCGAAGTTGCTCTGTTTTGGAGTCCTACAATTGTTAAGAGACCCAAGTGCTCCCAAAGACAAAAGATACCACACTCAGCAGTGTAAGGAGCTTCTGAGGACCAGCTACCTGTTCTTAGATGCTCTCAAGCAAGAGGAAAGTAGAAACGTGTGTTTGGCCAAAAGCAGACACTAGAGAAGAGCCTCCAGTCTCACACTCCTAAAACATGGGACCACTTGCAATGGGATCCACCTATGTAGGTCTTTCAGCAGTTTATGGCCCCCTCACTATAAAGAATCCCTTCTCCTAATAGGTGTCCAATCCTCCTCCTTTCAGCGAGTTACAGAATTCACTGGAGACAGCTGGAAAACAAGACTGAACTGCTCTTTTTACTGCTAAATCAAAGGATGCGGCAACATTCAGTGCTGTTCTAACGGACTTGCTGAGGCTGGAGGTGGAGATCTCTTTCCAAAATGCTCTGTAGAACAAATACCTTGGAGAGGCTTTCATAAGGAAAGGAAGGAAAAAAGATGTAAAAAGAAAGGTAGAGAAGAGCGCAGGGAAGAAAAAGGTTGCCTGTAGTAAAGCACTGTATTTGGCAAGCAATTCACTTCCTTTCTGACCAACACCTTAAGCCAAGCAGTAGGAATCAGCTGGAGACATCATGAGATGAAATGAATTTGGAAGTGGGTAGGAAAAATCTGGCAACACCCACAACTGAAACCTTCTTCAAGATGCTGTGACAAAGCACGAGCGTTTCCAGCCATAGGGAGGGAAGCTCAGCAAGCCTTGAAGAGCAGCACTGGCGTGAAAGCTCAGCTTAGTAACAGAAATCAAAGACAAAGTGTAATGTTGGTCTTGGTCCCTTGCTCTGACCTTTGGCTGCTGGTTAAGCACACACAACTGTACAGACTTTTTCTTTAGGAGGTGTGAAATTTTTCAAATGGGAACCAAAAGACCTGGCTTTGTCGTGAATGGAAGTTACAGAGAGAGGGGAAAAATGTGACTTTTTTGACCCATGTGTTTACCTAGGACACATGCCAGAATGTCACTGCTGATGGTGGGTACTCAAAATTCCTTTCTTACAGCCACAGCAAGTCTATATTGATGTGAAAGTGAAGAAGTCTCTTCTGGTTTTGCAAAGCTGTTCCTTCAACCAGCCCAAAGTACTTGTAGAAATATTTCTTATAACATAGAATTTTATTAATAACTCACAGATGGCACCTTTCCCACTCAGTCTGCCCAGTCATGACTTCAGACTGCAGAGGCAGAACCAAGTAAAGGCAAAAGAAGTCAATTATGCTTTATTGAAACCATGCTGGAATAAAGAACTGAGGTTTATCCAGGAAATACTTATTGCTTCCTAATTGTAGCTATTTCACTCGGGGCAAGTGCTGGGGGTGGACAATGTGCCTACACTAGTGGGTAGATTTATTTCCCTCTTCATGTCACACCTGGTTAGTTTTCCTATGTGCAGGAAACACACCATTCAACCCAAACTTCCTCTTCCAGTTAAAAAAGCACACGTCTGCAGTCTCGTGCCAGAACACCAGCAGACAGTTTGCTCTCAACACTGTGAGACATTTCTCCTGGCAAAGCCTTACCGGGATTTGCTGGATTTCTCCTGTGTTGGTGATGATCTGCTGCATGACTTGCATGGTCTGCCCCGTCCCGCTCTGAGCCTGCTGGCTCTGGCCTTGCGGCTGGGCCTGCACTATCTGTACCTGCTGGCCTTCTCCGACCTGCATCGTCACAGGGGTGGTCTGCATTCAAAACAGGGATAAGGACCAAGCAAGGACTGAACATGAGTGAAACAGCCACGGGATACAAAGATTGCACCAGATTGCTTCCTAGACCCACTGTTTCACCGCAAATGGAACCCAGCACCTAGATGACCCTTGTTAGTGAGATATCTGGACACCTGGTTGTGAACAGAACACACATTTCTGGCCTATACTGGCTGTTCTGAGCAGTGAGATCAGGACACTGCAGTACACACACGGGTGAGGAGAGGGTTTTACCAGCAACATTGACCAGCACAGCCTCTGAATGCTGCTCATGGCTCACCTGCCCTTGCTGGGGCTGGGCGATGATGATCTGTCCTGGCTGGATGGTAGTTGTAGACGTGGTGGTCTGTTGTCCTTGCTGCTGCCCCTGAACCTGCACTGCAGCAGGCTGCTGAGCAAGGGTGAAGTAATACTGTACAGGCTCAGCTGGGGTCACAGCCTGACGTACCTCTTCCTGCAGCAGAAGTAAAAACCAGGTAAACACGGAGGGCACAGACCCATATTCAAGCCCTCCCCAGCTGAAACATCTGCCCCCTAAACATGATCTATGGGAAAATACCTTTAATACCTTGTTTGAAACAGTTTAACCAAATAAATATGAAATGATAAATCAAAACAGGGTTTCCTTATTTATTCCAGCTATGGGGGTATCAAAACTATTTCCAGTACCCTCTGTATAATATGCAGTCACCAATTTCATTAAGAGAAGCAAATGAATAAAATTACCATAGCTGGAATCCACACAGCTCCTTACCAATAATTCTATCATCGCCTGCTACCTTAACTCAGAATGAATTGCAAATGTACCAGAAGACTTAAGAAGCCTCATCCACTACTAAACCCTCTTCTTAGCCTAACACAAATCTCAGTCTAGCTCTGACATTAAACCCCTGCGAATAAAAGCCATGGACTTGATGTACCCTGTTGTGCCTTTATTTAAACCCAGCTTCTACAGAATGGTAACAATTTCATCTTGTACCATAGCTTAACAGCCTGATTCTGCCGGTGGCAGGAGTATCTCAACAGTGCGAAGAAACAAAAGGCTCTGCTCTACCTCACTGTCAGAAGCACAGCCTGAAATGCTGCTGGTTTGTTTTATTTAAGTATGTCTTTAGAAGGGAAAAGCCCCTTGTGATTAACAGTGTTTTAGGCACAGAAGTGGATTTTCAGAGCTGATGTGAAGTGCAAGCTGTTAACGCTCCAGAAGCCAAACTCTTAAGCTCCTCAGAGGAGCAGCCGGATCCTGCACACATGGAAGCTGCGGACACTGATGTTCACTCCATGGCAGAAGGCGTAAACAATCCTCTCCCAGCCACCTCGAGTTCACAGCTGAGAGTGTAGGATGTTTACACGTGCTACAACATGGGAGTTCGCGCTTACACCAGGCTGCTTGGCTCCACTGCGTTAAATGAAGCTTGTTCATGGGTTACCTTCATATATCCAACTGGACAGGAGAAGAAAAATCCACATTACACAAGATCAATACATGTTGGTTCGATGGGCATCAGGCTTGAGTAAAAGAGCCTGTCTGCTTAGATACAGGTCTCTCAAAGGCAGCAACTAAAGGAAAGACTTACTATTGGGAGGTTTTTAACAGCCTACAGAAAATCACCCCCCAGAAGATGAAGCTGCTCACAGTTGGCTGTAATCAAGATGCAGCTTCTAAGCTTGGCTCTCAGAGCAAACACTGGCACTATCCCATGGTACTGCACACCACTGCAATCAGACACTCACCATACTTCCTACATATGGGAGCTCGCTGATTATTCCTATTTGTTTCATCAAACCCTTTGGGGAGGGATTAATAACAAATTTAAAATATATATTCAACAGGGCATATCTCAGTCAACCACAAACCACATGCACAGGAGAGCTGTGGCTGCTTCTGTACAGCCCAGTCCTCAGACATGTTATTTCTAGAGTCTCCAACCCTTCATTCCTAGCTGAATCCCATAACAACTAAAGCAACTGAATACTTCTGTAAGCATCTATTTCAGGCTAAGCTGCATTTGCTACAGGCAAAAATGGCTTTAAATCCAAATCTGCTTGAACTACGTTGTATCGCATCGTTTGCATCTTTTATTTTCCAGCCATGGCTTCAGTTACCAGAGCAACATAACAGTGATGGTTTCATTCCCAGCTCTTCCACGCAACTACCACTAACTTGTCAAACAGTGGTAGAGAGAAAATACAGACTGTGCCCCCAGGCAGAGGTGCAGGCTGCCAGCCCACGGGCAGCCACTTTTCAACGCTCTTGAAGCAAAAGAGTGTTTTCCTCTGCAAAGTCCTAACTACATTCTTATCAGGCAGCTGCTTCTTCATTAAACTTCCCTTCCATCAGATGCATTTCTTGTGACTCAGCAGTGCTCACAGCCAGTGGATGTATCAGTGACAGACGGATCTCTAAAGCCTTTTTCAAACCAAAACCCAACAGTGTCTCACTGCTGATGCTGTGCAATCCAAAAGACATATCAAGACACGTTAACCAAGCAACCTACATGCATCTAACACACTACTAAAATACTTCAGAGGCATTCATTTGAATACAGAACTCGAATGTTCCATAATCAGAACATTCTGTGAGTCAAAAAACTCCAGCAAGGAGAAGATATTGGCAATGTTCTCCCTCCCAAACATGGAGTACTTCTAAAAATAGCTCTACAAAGTAGAATAACCAAATGAAGCACCTAAAAGAACTGAATCTGCAATGCCAGAATTAACCTGTGCCATCTCAGGCTGTTTACAGAGCAGAACAAACCAAACTTGGGTTTTCTTTGCCCCTGTGAAATGAAGCATCAAGAGCAGCTGTGCAGGCTGCTGCTTCATTTTTGATGTAAAACAGAACTCATGATCTTTAGCTAAATCATCTCTGCTGCAAGGAGAAAGCAGGGAATGCGGGGAAGGAACTGTGCCACGCTCCTGCATGTGATACTCCCTGTATGTGCAGAACAGAGCTCCAAGCACACCCGGAATGAAGCTTTGGGATGCTGCTCACTTTAAATCCAGCTGACTCAGCATGGACTGTCCTGCCTAGATTGTGACACAAAAAGGTGTTTTCCTTGACAGGAAGATGTTTTCCAGCTTCTCCAGTAGCACTCACTCGGGAAGTTAAAGGACCACCCTGGATTTTTTCAAAGACTAACATACTGCAAACCTTCCAAAGCAGCAGAAAACCAGTTGAAGGAATTGTAGCAATCACTGAACTGGTGACCTTTCAGCAGCAAAACACCAAGTTTTTAGGTGAAGGAGAGAAATGAGTCTGAAGCAGCAAGACTGAGCTTCGACCCCACCTCATTGCCTTTTCAGCAGCGTCTCAAGCATGGAGGGAAACAAGTGCTTTGTAAAACAAGCAGCTTGTGAAATTTCAAAGACCCTGTGCCCAGAGGAGCCTGGCAGCCTGCTGCTGTAAACATCCGACTGAAAGCCCCTTTAACACCTTAAAGCTTCCAGTCAAGGATGTTTACAGTAGCTAGGACTGCCCTGAAGGAAGCAGAAGCAAATAAGCCTTTTTCTCCCTTTACAAGTCAAAGGATGCAGCTTCAGCACACTTTCTATAGTTGGTTTTTTAACACTGGCAATATTTGGTACGAGAACTATTCAGTAGTTTTTGTCACTAAGTCCCCATGTCAGACTTCTGCCTATCTCCACTCAAGCTCCATTTCCATTAAAAATCTGAAGGACATGAAAACTACTGTAAGTACATATGTAAAAGAGAGACACAAACCTCATGCTTAATCTGATTCTGTACTGCTTTATCAACTCTGTTTAACCACAGACTGAAGTCACCCCAAGGAAAGGACAAGCCATAAGGCCTGTTTGTGTCTCACCTGCCGCTTTGGAGGTTTCAGTTCGTCTCTTGGAACAATATCAATAAGAAAGTCAAACTGGTCAAACTTTGTAATGGCCATGGCAATGTCATTCCTCTAGAAAAAAAAAACAGAGAAAGACCTTCTTCAGCTTTAGAAGCCAGGCTTGTCTCTGGATAACTGAAGTTAGAGGTTTTTAACTGAGTCAAGCGAGGCGTCCAAGATGCGTAACAGAAGGTGCTTTTATAGCCATCTACTCACCCACCAGGCCCCATCAGACTGTCCACAATATTACAGCTGTGATTCATCACTGAGGGCTCATGACAACCACCATAAGCCTTTTAGCACATTAAAAAACAGGGGGAATTCTTCTAAAAAACCATTTTAAAACCCGAAAGCTAGCTAAAATGAAGCTTTGCTGGATGGCTGTTCCATGGAGCAATGTCTGCAGAGCCCCCGAGCTGGGCAGCGATTAAAGGAAAGAAAAAAATTACATATTACAGGATCTTATTCAAGGCAGGGGAATCCCAAGAGATGTGAAGAACAAGCTTCAGCATGTGGATGGGAAAAATAGGTAGAAGAAAGCATGAAGATTAAAACACACTCAGCAAACTGGCCAAACATGTATCAGAAAAAGGATGTGCAAGAGCCAACGAGCTTCTGTGAAAAACTGGCAAGGTAAATGTCTGCTCCAAGCAGCTTGTAACTTTGCTTTCATACTGTGCCTGAAACAGAAATCTAAAGAATAGCATTAGGTCAAAGCATTAAGGACCTGCATAAACAGTAACCCAGCAATAAGTCATCACTTAAATGTATATGCTTAAGATCTAAAACAACCCCCATGATAAAAAAGCTGGTTTTCTTAATAAAACCACAACAAAAGAAGTACTGTGTCATTTTAAAACCCCTGCAAGCCTTTTTACAAAGCTGGGCTAATTGAAGAAGCTGTTAAAAGTCTCGTTAGCTGAAGATAAATCCGTATAGCATATATATATATTATATATATACATGTATATGAACAAGATTTGAGACACAGATGGCCATGCTGCCTGATGAGGAGGTGAAATCTGAAAGACCATCAACCCTCTCACTTCGTGCTAGCTGGCATTTCTAAACCTCACACTGCCTTTGGCATTTAACTGCCAAACAGTGATCACACACAAAGCCTGAGACACTTCTTTTGTTTTGCAGGCAGCACGTGCTACAGAAGTGTCTTCACCAGGAAGAAAACTTGGCCTGAACACACGCAGCTCCTATTCCATTCTCCCTGCTGAGAACTGGGTTCAATCCAATCTCCTCAGGAATACGCTTCCATAACTCAGACCTCTCCACTCCAAGTTTTCTTCCCAAGTACTTAATAAGCAGCAACTGCATTTCTGCAGCTGGACTGACCATGGGGAGAGCAGCTGCTGGGGAAGGCAAGACAGGAACAAAACCTGAGACAACTCAAGGTCCTGCATGTTAGAATCAGGTTTTAAGAACAATTCGGAAATAAATGGACCCATCCAAGCTTGAAAACTGTTAAGAGGACGTGCCCAAGTCAGCAATTCTACTTAAACAGCACCTTGATCATGGCATGTCTATCAAATACATCCTCTGACAGCGACTGTGTTAAAACCTGAGTTAAACAAGTAGCATTAGCCCAGTTTAGTGAGGATGGAGTGGCTGAGTGCCCATCCAATAGGACAACTTTGGACTGAAATCAGATGTGTCTCCTTACCACCACAGCAATCTCAGTGCCAGGGTACAGGAGGGTATAGTCCTTAATTTCTCACCGTTGATCTGAAGGCCTGAACTGATTGTTGGTGTAGTTTCAATTACTTCTAGTCAACATGCCAGACTAAAAACAAATGGAAAAAGACCCAAGCAAAACCTTAAAGAGTTACAGTTTACTCCTGACCCACTAAAAAATGACTGTTATTGAGGGCCCCTCAATCCAGAAGAAAGAGTCATCTGTTCTGGAGGAGGGTATTTATGTTTTCATCTCGATTTATCCATACAACCATCTACAGGTTTACGTTAGAACTACTACTGAAAACCAAATCAACTACAAGCTGACAACCACAGCTACCTGAGCCCTCACAGCAGGTCACAGTTAGCTCACACCTGCAGCTCTGGTTTGGTTTTGCTGTTGTTGTTTACAGCATTTCAGTTGTACTGCACCCTGTGGCCCTGTGCATGGTACATAGGTTTGTAGCGGTAAACACAGACACTAAAGGTACTGTCCACAAAACATGCTTCATGTTATGGAAACAAAGGGCTGGAAAGTTGGTGAAGCAGCTGAAGGCTGGGTGGGAGCAGCTCTGTTACCTGCAGCGTCCTGCGCTTGTTATCCTCTGTGTGTATCCACGCTCGCAGAGTCAGTTCTGTTATGAATATCTGGGCAGCCTTTGCGAACAGCACCGGAGCTTCTGCACTGATCATCTGCAATCAAAGTCCCAAAGAGCCACCATATTCTGGTTAAACACACTGTGAACAGGACTTGGCATCTAAAGTTTGCCTCCCAAGTCTGCTTCCTCTGGTCAAATGTCAGCTCCATGAGATCACGGAGACCTTAGAAGTCTTTAAAGGGTGACTATAAAGAAGATGGGAACTCCCTTTGCACAAGGGGTCACATAGAAAAGACATGGGGTGATGGGCACAAGTTATTCCCAGGGAGATTCCGACTGGACACAAGAGGAACATTTTTCCTAGTGAGAACAACCTGGAATAATCTGAGGGAAGTGGTAACTCCCCAACACTGAGCACTGTTAAGATTTACTGGACAGGGTGCTGGGCCATCTAGTCTAGGTCATGCTTTTCCTAGCAAGGTTGGACCAGATGATCCTCGAGGTCCCTTACAACCTGGGATTCTAGGATTCTATGGTTGTATTGTACTTCATTATGGCCAGTAAACAGCATCAGTGCACATTCGCCAAGAGGGTGTCAACCAGCAGCTTCTCCTAGCAGTGCCCTGGCATGTGCACAAGGGATTTGGCAACTGAAGAGGACGGGCTGAGGGCTCATTGGAAAACCTGGCCCTCGCTTTATCGCTGTGACATTTCTGTAGTTTGAAAGGAATACCAACCTGCTGTTCTGTGACTCCGTAAGCGCTGAAACTGCAAAGGAGTTTTGGAGGCCTGCGTGAGGATCCTGCCTCTTCTCCAAATTCCTTTTCCTTAAGAAGTCTCTAGCTCAAGTTTTACTCAAATTAAGCACTTTTGTCATTAGCTGGCTTGGCATTAGCGCTTACTTCTGGTACAGCCTTCTGACTAAATAATGTTCCAGGCCAGAAACTTGTCCTGCCTACACATTTCCTCTTCCTTGTCATCAGCAAAAAATGTGGCACTCATTTGGTTCACAGACCTAGGACCTCAGGCCTGGGTTTGCTCCCTTCCCAGATGAATGAATGGCTCCTTTGTATAGGGAGACAACACACACCTCCTTCAGGATCTCGTTCAAGTGTTAAGGGTTGTCCTAAGAGAAGGATGGTGTCACACTGGGGAAAACAAGAAGGCAGTGCAGTTTTCACCAGTGAATACACGTGTTATGGTCATCAGTCACATGTCAAGGGCTCAGCTCCAAAACTGGTAACACACCCCTATCACTCACCTAAAGTATTACTTATTTTTTTCCATAACATTTGAAACAGCAGAGCACAGGGTTAAGGGTTATCACTTCATATAGCTTTATAGAGGGAAGAACTGGAGAAACAAGGAGGACACAGGAGCAAAGACAAGTAAGCACTAGGAAAAAACAGGAAATATCCAGAGTTACACAGAAAACTGATATTTACCAGCAGAAAGCAAAACTGCCAGTCTTGCAAAGCTCCCAAATCATTCAGCTTTCCCAGCTCAGTTTAATTACAAAAGACCAGCTACTATTGCATTCAAGGCAACTGTTATGAGTGTGCTTTAAAAATAATAATGATAATGCTGGTAAGAAATAATGAATTGCAAGGAATTGCTACAATATCCACTAAAGGATTAGAAATAGTCCAGAAAACACCATGATTCTACCTTGACATCTTCATCTAGTTTCATTATCTTCTTAATCCGAGCCAGAGGGAGTTCTTGAACCCTGAAGTCTTTCTGCAGAGAGATGCACATTTGAGAGACTCATTACTGATACTTAACTTAAAACAAAGGTAAAATACAAGATGTCAGAACAAGTCCGGATTGACCAGAAGTGGCTAACATCAGATTTGTACAAATAACTTATTTTCTTTGAGGTAGAGAAGCTTCTCCTCAAGCCTGAGAATTCTCATCTGCATTTCCGTATTTGGCACTGATAGAACTCTACTTAAATCTCCTGTCAGACACTTGTATTTACTATTTCATCTCCAAGCTGCAGCCATTCTGCAGAACAGAATGTTTCTAATGTTAGACATTTCTGCATCTATTTATATTTGAAGCAACTAGTTCAATTAAGTGTCTTGGGACCCAAAACCATTGGAATTTACCAAAAGCCACAAGAGAAAATGAAGGCAAACAAGAGCTATGTGGGGCCACAGGATGAAAACTTCTGGGCTTTATTTGCACTTCCCCATTGCCTGATACCAATTTTGGTGTTAAAAACCTTGCAGGAGTTTCCTTCATAGAAATCTCTTCTTTTCCTGTTTTTAGCTGGATTTCTCACTGTTTTCCAGCATTTGTTGCTGACTCCAAGTGGTGCAGTGCTGGGTTCAGGGATGGAGATTGAGTGTTGCACTGAATGCTCCTGCTCTGCTCAGGTGTTAGCACGTACCCAACATGAGCAGCACTGGAGATACCAATGACATGTCCCTTGGAGAGATCCTCTCTGCACAGCTCTTAGGGTGAGGGAACCTGCTGAGCTTCACTACAAACAGTGCTCTGTCTCCTCCGAAGGGACAGAGGAATACAGTAATACAAATCCACAGAGTGTTGTACCAGGAGTCTCTTAAAAGAGCGAGAAAGGCTGAGCTGACGCATCAGGAATGAAGGGTCCCTTCAAACAAAGGGCTTTGAAAACACATCTTCCCTTCTTCGCCAAAATGTCATAGGAAACTCCTTTCTCCAGGGAAGCAAGCACCATGAGACATGGTAGTGAAAGAAAAGAGAGGGGGAAAACCCAGAACTAATCTGGGAGGTGGGGACATCCCTGCCTGGAGTGCCAAGGGCTGCCTCATCCGTTGCTGATCAGAGAGGTTTGGAAGGATTTGGGGGCAATGAGAAGAGGGCAGCCAGGGCTGGGACCTGTTAACACAGAACGTGCTCAGGGTGGCATTTTCAACCAGTAACTGCCACACAAGGAGGGTATGGGGCTCCAGGGCATGGAAACACATCCCAAAGAGGGGGGTGTTACATTTTGTGGTTTAGTTTTCTTCATTTTTGTAAAGCTCTTTCCTTTTTCAAGAGCCTGGTGAGCCTGGAGCAAGCCTTACAGCCAGATGAGAACAAAGTGTCTTGCTTGTGAAGCTCTTAACAGCCTTAAGCACAGCAACTTCTATGACGAGCCAAGCTGCAAGCAGAGCTGCACAGGTACAGCACCATTAACATCTTCAGAGAGGAGATGCAGTGGGAGAAATGAGAAAAGAATTACAGCTCCTTTATTCCTTTAAGGAAGACAGGCAAACGTCACATAAATCACCATTACCACACAAGCATGGTGGGGAAGGGAAGCATGACCAGCACTGGCCACCTCCCAGCACAACAAATCTCACACACCAATTCTTCATCTTTTTCCCAAATTAGGTCTCAATGTTTTCACAGGCCTCTTCTAATTCCCTCCAGGGCTGGGAAGCTCCTTCCAGCCTGGTTCTGTTTCCTATTTCTCCAAGCCCAGGCTAGAGCCCTTTCTGTTGTGGTGGGCAGAGGAGAGGGAGCTCTGGTTTGTTCTTCAAAAGCAGCTCCCATGTTTTTCCCTCTGAATTGTAGGTACAAGTGGCACATGACACAAACCCGGAGTGTGCCCCAAAAAGCAGGCTTCCACCAAACAGCTCTGACTCTGCTACGGAGCAGATGCAGAAGAGGCTGGAGATGGGAATGGTGAGACAGCTTTAAGTTCACTTACGCTCACATCCATGGGATGCCAACATTTCAGGATTTATTACACAGGGATGTTTTGAGGTTATCCCTTTTCCTTTCCAATTCCACTATCCTCAGTGCAATTTTCAATGACTTCCTGGCTTGCAATGCAATAAATAGATTCACACGACACATAAAAATGAAGCTGCCCATACTTGATAAGCTGCATAATAAACCTCTTTCATTTGGGGATGAAGACACACTACAGGTCTTGAACACAAGAATTCACCGTGCTCAAAGAGGAAAGTCATTAATTCTGGTTATGCATACAAATTTCTACATCTGTTTCTTTAATAATTATCAGTGCACAGCCTGAAAAAAGCAGCTTATCTTCAGGCTGGGGGATTGGGGTTTTCACTCTGAACAGCCCGTCTTCCACTGGAGCTCTTTTGTTTTCAGCTCCATTAGAAGCACAGGAGTGTGCTGTCAGGACCACTGTATCACAGTAAGCTATCAATCTCTCTTGAAAAGTCACTTTTATTATATGCCCTTGTTCTCAGGCACATCTCTTTTGGGGATGGAAAAAAATAGAAGCCACTTAGTCCAATTCTTCTTTGCAGCCTATACAGGATTTTTCTAATCAGATGTCTTTAAATTAATAAAGCCTGTGATAACCATGCACTTGGCATTCAAGTGATTTTCAGATTTTCCAGCTTGTCAAAAGAGATGTTTCTAGAAGAGGGCACAAGAGTTCTATGCAACAGTCTAAACCCCAAAATTCATTCACAAGACTGTAACTGTCATTAGCCAAGTGTTCGAAGTTCTGAAGGGTAAAGGACCAAGTGGCATTTTGGACAGTAACATCTCCCAGGGCATGCTGATGTGGCCTGTCCTTCAGCACGGACAATGCTGGTCCCTCATTTAGATCACGGAGTGTGAATGGTAGGTAAACAGCCCACGGAGTACAACCCAAGGTGTATTCTCAAACCCTTCGATCTCTGGAAGCTAGAATACCACATGGCAGCTACACACCACATAGCTATTTTCAAATCATTTCCCTTTCCTTTGCAAACAGCAGATAACTCCTCTGCAGATCTCCAGGCAGCAGCCACGGTCCTCACGCAGCCTGTTAAAAGAGCCTTCTGAATCAACTCTGCTGTCTGGCTCAGTACAGAACGAGCTGAAGGCACAACTGTTGCCCCTCATTTTGCTATGAGCCAGCCCTGTGGTGTACACAGCAACTCTGCTGGATCCCACAAGCAGCAGCGATTTTCAAGCTGATTTATCTTGCTCCCAGGCATTAGCAGGCACTTTTTGGCATCAGTTCTCCAGGAGGAAGGCAGTGGACGAGGACACTCACCACGGTCAGGTTGCGTATCTCCTCCATGACGCGCGGCCAGAAGGACTGGAGGCTTTGCTGGGCATCGCTGTTCCCAGCTGTGCCAAAGCCACCGTCCGTAGACATCCTGGGAGCTGGGAGAGACAACAACACATGTTAGCAATGAGGGAGGGGGGGAGGCAAAGGTTTCCCGAGATCCCCCCAAGCCCCAGGAACATGAGAAGTGGGGGAATGCATGCTACATCATGCTACAGCAACAATGCAGAGATACAGCAACAATGCAGAGATACTCACAGACTCCAGAGCTGGTTTTAAAGTTTTATTTATTTTTCCAAAGATTGAAAAAGAACATTAAAAAAATATACAACTGAAGCCAAAAAACCAGTCTCTTTATTCCCCTCTTGGAGCTCTGCGTTTGCACAAGGAGTAACAGAACATAACTGATGCCCAGTCACAGCTCCCACTCCAGTACACACCTATTGTAAAATCATTTTCCTCTTGGTTGTGCAGGATGTGGCAGTAAATCCCCCCTCAAGCTGAAACCAGAATGTCAATGTCAGCCTGATATTATAGTTAAGAAGTGAAATGAAACAGTTGATTCTGTGCCTATTTGAAAGGTGTCAGGTTTTGTGGCTTTATGCTAAATTTAAAATACCTCTTCTCCTTGGGTACAATCAACAGGAGGAATTAAGAGTCTGTATAATGCAGAGTGCCAAAAGCACAAAGTGAGATTTAAAATTCAAATCTTAATTGAAACAATTGTAAAAGCCCCATAGCTGTCATTCAGTGCTCTGCAAGTACAGGCTGTTCAGCAAGCCTGGCTGTCATTAAACATACACTGGACACTGCCTGTGCATGAAGATGTGTACCTTTGCAGATGCTGTTATTCACAGTGCGTATCAGTGTCAGCAGGAGAAAACAGCAGGACAACAGGGCTCAGGCTTGCCCCGTGCCTGTGCTGAGACGCAGGGGGTGAAGTGCTCAGCACACACAGCATAGATCAACCTGGTCCCTTGGTGATCAAGGTGGCACCAGCCCCTGTGGCACTGCTCAGGCATAAGGCAAGTTCCAGCTGACACAATTCTTCCTTCCCCCATAACCTCCCTGACCAAGTTGTGCCCCTCTGACAAGGAACTCTTAGGACAGCTCTAGTTAATATTAAAATGAAGTCAGAGGCACACCTTTGGCATCCCTTGGAACACCAAGGGCAGTCTTGCTGGCCTCCCTCCATGTGACAGGAGCGCATGGCTCTGGCAGGATTCCCAACAGGGAATGCAGCTTGGAAGGACAGAGCAGACATGCCAGAGGCATGAACGGGACCCAGCAGGACGGGACTCAGTGCTTCCCATGCACTGGAAGCATCCTGGTGAACCCCAGCAGGGTCACCATGCACTGCTCAAGTGAGGCTCTGATGTTAAACGCTCTCAGGGTCATTCAGAGCAGCTTTGAAGTTGCCAGAAATGACAAACACACGCCATGTACAAACAGGAAGTGTCTGTGTCTCTCTAACAGCAAGAGAAAGGTGCTACACCTTCCATAGGGAAAGATCTCCAGATATGTAGGTTTTTCTGTGTCACCATGTAATGGAAAAGGACCCAAGAGCAGATTTAGCTCTGACACAGACAGGCACAATTCCCATCTGCTTTGGATTCACTGTGTCAAGGTTGATTTCAGTCCTTCCTCGAGCCAAAGGGAAGCAGGGGTAACTCTTACAACACATCAGAACACTGATGATATTACTGGCAGTTGGCTGCTGCCTCCTAAAATCTACTATTCCAAAGGAATGATGATCCATAAAACCCCATTATCAGCTCACAGAGGCGACTGTCAGACAAGGAGCTGGTTCCCTCCTGCAGCCCACAGCTCGCCAGGCTGCCTGTGAACAGTTGCATTTCTCTTTCATCAACCTGAGGAGAGGACATGGGAAGAGCCAAATCCTATGGGATTCTGACGGGATGACAAGGAGGAGGTCAGAAGTGAGTATCTGCAGTCTCAAAGCAAGACAGGAAGAACTCCAAGTAAGGGACCTATGGAAATAAGTGACTGACAAGTTGCTTGATGACTCTTCCAACAACGATTCGCATTACAATACTATCCGCCTACAAACTCAAGTATTTCAAGTATTTATAAGAAAATACAGAGAGATATATATTCCAATGAGAGTGTTAAAGTGGCATTTGATGCTTCCCTGCTTCCCCCTCTTGATCTTCATTGTCAGATGTAGACAAGAAATAGTTCAGCACCTAAACAAAAGCTAATCCTTGAAACCTGCTCGGTACTGGCAGTGTTTCAACACCAACACTAGACGGGGTCTTTTCTGCAGCTGGAGATGCAATACACCCTGCAGACAAGCCACAGCACTTTTCAAGGCTTTAGTTAAAACTACGAATTACTTAAGTCAACCCACTTAGACGCTGGACTGGAACATAATGCTTCACAGAACCCTACGAAATAACAGGTTGAAAAAGGAGGAAAAAGCTAATGGAGCAAAGAGGAAGAAAATCCCACCATCACCACTGCTTTACTCCCTACCGCAGGCAAAAGCAAACTTCTTGCATTCAATATATCATAAATCCTAGACTGGTTTTGGGGGGAAAGGACCTTAAAGCTCCTCCAGCTCCAGCCCCTGCCACGGGCAGGGACACCTTCCACTGGAGCAGCTTGCTCCAAGCCC
>WYDI02032410.1:0-11348 GCA_009867235.2 Psittacus erithacus | reverse complement strand
AGGTGTCCCTGCCCATGGCAGGGGGGTTGGAACTAGATGATCTTAAGGTCCTTTCCAACCCTAACTATTCTATTATTTTATTATTCTATAATTTTATTATTTTATCAAATATATAAACACACATTTATATAAATATTTGTATTTTAATATTTGTGTGTGTGTTTTCCAGTGCAGACACTATATGCATTCTCCTTTTGTTAATGTTTTTTTGATAATCAGTAGCCTACGCTGTTCTTGTTTCATACAACAAAAATTTCTAATGCACTCGCAGCTGGCTAAAAGCCCCTGTAACTGGCAGTGCATGCTGCCTTGTCTACCTGCATTCCCTGTCCCTCAGCCTGCCACAGGCAGAGATAAGTTGCCTACAGGGCAGCTCTTAGAAGCTCAGCAACCTCTATATGGCTCTGGAGCAAGCCCAGACCTCTGCTACAGCTGGGAAAAAGGCTTCTCGCTGCTTAGACCTGACTGTGTGGCCTGTTCATCCATGGTGACAAATCCTGGTCCAGCCACAGCTCACTGCTGGGACTGAACCTGATGGGAAAGGGCAGTCTGGGCACATGGGAGAGATTTTGCTATTAATGAGAGTTGCTGAGGTTGTTCTCCAGGAATGCTGATGGGAGAGGAGGCCTCACAGCAGACAGAGACGTTGGCGAAATTGATTCTGGGGGACAAAATCTGGATCACCACAAACAGCCTCCATTCGCTGAAGCCTCTCTGTGTCCCAGTTCCCTGGCCACATCTACTGCCTGCCTCCTTCCTGGTCTGTCTCCAGGCTGGAAGCAGCAATAGCAACCCTCTCTTCTTCCACCATCCTCTGCAAGGAGCGGGATGCGGCTCCTGAGCTGCACGGGAGTCTCAAGTACCCGAGGCATGTGCAGAGGCTCCCGGGGACCGGCCACCATCGGAGCTCCTGACTGGTCATCCAGCATGGACCCTCCATGCCAGGAAGATGCTGGGCCTGCGGGAAGCTACCTCTGCCTGCAGGTCTGGAGCTTTTATCATGCACACTAAGAGGAGACATAATCAATTCCCCAGTTGGCACTTTGCACTGAATACCCGCTTTTTCAGTCTGATAGGAGAGCTAAATTAGTTATTTAGCAATGAGACCCTAATTTAAAGTGAGCAACTGCTCTGACAAGGATCATTGTTCAAGGCCATCCCCCTTTTGCTTTCAAATGAGAGGCCCACCAATCCCTGGAAGGTGATAAATAGACAATTAGAAAATAGATATATTTTGTTAGTTCTACAAAGCTCCCTGGCGCTGTCAGGCTCACAATAAAGGGGGCTCCGGTAAATTGGTGGGCAATGAAAGCCAGCTGTACGGTCATCACTCCTACAGACACAAAGCCATATGTGGCCATTTACAAGATGTCCCTGAGAATAGACAGAGCCAGTAAGACCAGAGGGAACTAAAAATACTTGACAAACTTGGCTGCTCTTCATTTAACAAGAATAAAATATCTAATGGAGTGTAATGGAAGCCATCAATCACCCCTGTGTAAAGCACAGCTTTAATACTCTACTTTTAACTATTAATGCAAGTTTTGATTCATCTGTAATAAGTCAGAAATTAGTACCTCCTGCGTGCAGCATGTGATGTTGTTCAAGGGCTCACAAATAGCACCACTGCAAAGCAAATCCAGACCTAAAAACTGGGATGGAGAACATAAACAAAGAGGACCTAAGGCAAAAGCAACCACCTCTTCAAAGGTAATGGAAGATCCACAGGCTCTGCCTTGGAAATATTCCATTTAGGCTTGCAAGTAAGCTGCCCTTTCTTCTTTTTGCTTATCAGGCTCTTTCTAGGCAAGGAGAAGGAGAAGTCCTTCAATTACCTGTTTGTTAGGAAAAGATATCTGAAGTGCTTCTCCTGAGGGAAGAATCAGAAAGTTGGAAGCTCCTGGCATGTCCCCAGTTCTGCAAAGTGGGATTGTAGTGCAGAACTTAGCTCTGGACCTGCACAACATCACGTGGATGTTGAGCACGAAATGGAGCCAGGTCACATCACAGCATTTGCCTTCAAGCCGTTCATGATACGGGCATACTACTGATTTGGTAATCACAGATATTTTAAGAAACTACTTCCTAATGTAAGCTATTGTTCAACCAAATGCCAGACTCCACCAAAATAAAACCAGAAGAGTTTTCCTTGTATAAAACAGGAAAAATATAAAACAAGACTGATCACTCCATCTCTCATTCTTACAGAACCACAGAATCATAGAATGGCTCAGGTTGAAAAGACCTTAAGACCATCAAGTTCCAATCCCCCCTGCCATGCGCAGGAATGTTTCACACTAGATCATGTTGCCCAAGGCTCTGTCCAGCCTGGCCTTGAACACTGCCGGGGATGGAGCATTCACCACTTCTCTGGGCAATCTGTTCCAGTGCCTCACCACTCTCATAGTAATGCACTTCTTCCTTACATCTAACCTAAACTTCTCCTGCTTAAAAGTTTAAACCCACTCCCCTTTGTCCTATTGCTACAGACTCCGAAGCCAGTTCCCGTTCAGTTTCTCACTGACCAAAGCAGGGCTGCTCTGAATCACTTCTCCACCCAGGCTGTAGCTGTGCTTGGGTTTGCCCCAGCCCAGGTGCAGGACCTTGCACTTCACTTTGTTGAACTTCATGAGGTTGACATTGGCTACCTCTCAAGCATGTCAAGGTCCCTCTGGATCCCATTCCTTCCCTCCAGTGTATCAACTGAACCACACAGCTTAGTACCATTGGCAAATGTTGACCACAATTATTTGTGTGTGGCCATTCAGCCAATTCTTGTGCAAGTGGTAGACAGACAAAGCTGCTACAAGGTGCGGAAAGTGGTATTTACTAAACAAAGAGCTATGGCCCCTTTATGAGATAAAAACACACATCAGCAAGTCAGAATGCCCTGGCCGTACAGACGAGTATTTCAGACTCCTACCCCCATAAAGCCTTTGCCTGCATTTAAAGATGGCATATGCTGCAAGGTAACTGTCTGCTCTCTCTTGCCTATATTTAGCTGCTTTCACAGGACAAGAATTGTAACTTATTTTGCAGAACACCAAATGTCACATCTTATGAGTACTTTGTTGTACAAAATGCAATATAGTAGCTGGAGAAAAGTGACCTTCCATAATGGAAGTGTCCTATAGAACTAATAGAAAATGATAACCAATAGGTTTTACCAGATAATTGTATCCCTCTTCTAGAACAGTTTTAAAAGCCAAGGACATCTCTCTCCATAACATTGTACAGTTTAGGCTTGTTTGGTGAGAGGTTTTTTTCACTCTTTCAATTCCATTAGAACTGAATTCATTTAATCTCTGGCCATATCTAAGAAAATCCACACAGGTGTTGTCAGGAATGCAAGTCTTAACCCTTTGACTCTGATTGACCAGCCCACCCTTTCTGCATGTATCACAAGCTGACAACAGCTACAAAGTCTTCCAAATCTAGTTTAAGTGATCTTAAATAGTTTTCACTTTCATCGGAATTGCTGACCAAGTAACAAGTACAGATTTCTTTTTATATGGCTACAGCCACACATGGATGCAGACTATATCTCCTTTGTTGCTGTAGGGTACATCCTGAACTGAAGCCTCTTTTACGAAGTCTTTTTAATCTGTGTTTTTTTTTTATCGGATTTTAGTATCTGAATGTGGTGATGATGCTGACTGAATCCTGACACAGGATTATCCATGTCGGAGCAGACTGATAATTTATTCTCCAGGAATGTAAAAAACATTTTTAGGGGAAAACCCACCTTTTAATACACATCCACTATCCAGTCCCATTACATCTTACTGAAATAACAAGCATGCCTTCTTGTTGCAGCAGAATGAGGACAGAAAAACGAATGTCCTCATGGCATTGTGACAGAAATGGACAATCTTGCTTAAAGAGGTTTAGCCAGGGGATAGAAACAAATTCCCATCTAGGCCTCACTGAAAGTGTTTTAACAGCTTCCAAATAAGGGTCAGAATAATAACATGTATCAACACGTGTCAACAGTCCAGCACAAATATGAGGATGTCCAAAACATGGAGCAGATCCTGGTTTCTGTCCCAGATTTAAAAGTTTTTCATGATGCTTGGAAATAATCTGTTTTGGGAGAAAAAGCATTGCTTTCGTACAGCTACCAAGTGCTGTATGGATATGCTTTTGATCAGCAGTCTCAGACACCCACAAGCTGCTCTGTTCCTGTCTGAGTCAAGGTTTTTCTATTGCATAAGAAATCCCAGATGTGTTATCACCTTCTCGTAGAAAAAAGTATAGGTTTCTCTAAGTAAGTTGATCTGTCCATGAAAATCCAGGGCAGGATCTCAGAACACTGGAGGCTGGAAGAGTGTCCTGGAGATTATCCAGTCTGGTTGCCTGCACAAGCAGGGTCACCCAGAGCTGGTGACTAGGACCATGGCCGGTTGGGTTTTGGACATCTCAAAGGATGGAAACTCCACAACCTCCCTGGACCACTGCTCTGTCATCCTCAGTGTGAAAAAGTGTTTGCTGATGTTCAGGGGGAGCCTCTTGTGTTTCCTTGTGCGCTCATTGCCTGTGGTCTTGTCACTGGCACCACTAAAAGAGCTCCCTCATCTTCATGCCTTCCATCACATATTTATACACATGGGTAAAGTCTGCCTGAGTCTTTTCTTCTCTAGGATGAATAGTGCCAGTTCTCTCAACATGTCCTCATAGGAGAGATGCTCCAGTCCCTTCATCACATCTGTAGTTCTGGAAGGCCCTGGACTGGACACAAAACTCCAGATGTGTCTCACCAGGCTGAGTAGAAAGGAAGGCTTATCTCCCTCAGCCTTCTGATGACACTCTGCTTGGGGCGCTGCAGGCTTACTTTGCTGGCTCACTTTGCTGGCTCATAGTCAGCTTGGCATTCACCAGGACTACCAGGGCTATTGCTCCCTTTCAGAGGGGGGGGCACCAGCATATACAGATGTTGTTCCTGCAACATGATATACTAGCATATACTAGGGTTGCTCCTGACTGGCAACAGCACTTGGCACTTATTGAAATTCATGAGGTTCCGTTTGTGCAGCTTGTTGACATCTAGACAACGCGATAAAAAAAATTCTCTAGAGAAGTATTTCATGACTGGATCTTGTGTTTGCGGCAGTCTGTAGTGTAATAAGGCCACACAGAGATGGTCTCGCCTAAGGTGCAAATCTTGTAGGGATGCGACGAGAAATGGCAATTTGCGCACACAGAAAAACACACACTGAGCATGTATTTGTGTGTTCCTGTATGGACAGCACACAGTAAGAGCCTTGTTACAGCCCCTGTCTGGGCCCACTGTGGTACCTGCTCCACCTGTATGCGTAGTGACCTCCACTGAATAGCAACTGACCTGGACCCATTCTGCATCAGACAGAGGTGGGAGGCACTGCTGGATGTGGAGCCAAGGCTGGGGTGTTGGAAGGAGTCCCCCTGATGATCCAGGACGTAAAGCAGAACTCAGGCCTACTCTTCAGGCACATTTCTACCAGCAGGGTGTAAAACAGGCAGCTTTGGTGTTTTTCTACACTTTACAAACAGATGGATCCCAGATCTTCGTGTTTCACAACAACCAACATGTCTGGAGAAGTGACCTATCCCAAAAGGACCTTGGCTGGGGTCTTCATCCACAGAAGTGGGCTCAAATCCTCTCTGCTTTGCCTGCTTCAAAGCTAAAACCTGGTGCCACGAAATGCTAAGAAAGCTGGTCTTTCAGGAGTGGTCCAAGAGAAGCTATTACCAGTCCCTCGTAACTATCAGAGGAGCAGAGAAATGTTTTAAAACATAAATAAACATTATAGTCCAAGGGAGTAATTTGCAAAGGAAGAAGGAGTTGCATTGTCTTTTGGATTCCGGCTCCTAGAAGCAAGAGACCATTGCAAACCCTTCACATGGAGTAAAACTGCATCTTCTGCCCTTCTGACAGCTCTGGGCATTTCCAGTCCTGTCTCACCAACCTCCAGCCAACACCTGGAAGAGAAGTGGAGACAGGGGACTTGCCTGGCTCCATGCAAAGGATGAAGTGGGTTGGTGTTCCAGAGAGCTTCCTGGAGCAGCAAGGGAGAGATGCCTGTGAGGGAGAGCACTGAGACCAAAGGTGAAAGTAAGGAAAAAAGCAAGGTGTAATACAGACAGGAGAAGAGCTCTGAAAGGGAACCTTGGGCACATGTGGTCATGCTCACAGGAAAGCTCAGTGTCAGGGCCCCGAGGACACTCGCAGTCCTAAGCAGCCCTCCTGAAACTCACCCCAAGCCCTGCCTGTGGACTGAACTCAGACCCCCTGCGCCCTCAGTCCTGGGAGCAATCACAAACCATGGGCTGCTAGGAGATGTTAGAATAGAGCCAGTGGTGACAGAAGTGCTGTCAGGAAGACCACAGACAGGAAGGTGATGAAGGTCTATGGCAGAAGCAGAAGGTATGTGTGGTCATCTCTCATTGTCTTGCACACCATGGTGATCCCTAGGTGACCAGGTACTGCTCCAGCTTCAGTCTTTGCCAGGTCCTGCTCAGTGGGCAGAAGGCCACAGTGGAGGACAGGGGTATCTCACACCTCCAAAGCAGAGTGCTCTGACCAGCCAGGAAAGGACAGAGCTCGTGAAGATGCTGATTTTCTCTTGCTAAAAGTGCAAAACCCTATGGAAAATGTAAATCTGTCAGAGCTTCAAATGTGACAACATCTCTTCAGCAGAGGGCTTAATGACAATATAAGAGAAGATTCATCCAAAGCAATATTCAGATCACTTGTTGCACAAAATACAACATAGTGCTCAGCATCCTATGGGGGCAAGTTTTGCACAATATTGTTAAATGGAGTTCTACTAATTATTTACAGGGCATCTCCTTAAAGATTTGTTCTATGATTAAATTAACATAAAATATATTAATACGTGAAAATCACCAAGCAGGATGTATTTGCAAGGGATGTTTTTAATATTATTTACATTCGATAAGACATAATAAGGCCATCTTGGTGCTAATTGTGTTTCTCCTAGAGACATGATTCAAAAGCACAAACTACCATTGTGAATGAAATTGCCCAGAAAAAGTAATTGCTTTTCAGGATGAGCTTGTGCTCATTTATTCGATTATGATTTGTCGATTAACTTTTTTTTCTTTCTTTCTGTTCTGTGCATAGTAAGGAGAATCTTCTCCTTTCGTAACTTTATCATTTTAATAAACCTTGGCATGTCAGCAGCAACTGAGAGGTCACCGTGACCTGCGCATCACCACCTGAGCCCTTCTTAATCAATTTAATTAATTTACCTTACACAACCCTTGCTGACAAGTTTATTCAATTCTGTTTGACGCACCAAAAACTCATTGGCCACTCTTGCTGGGGAGCTGTAAAAGCTTTTGAGTTTGTCTTTTTAAGCAGAAATTGGGTTGGGGTTTTTTTGTAAGAAAGACCTTTGCTAAGTGAAACCATGTACGTGAAATTAGTTAGAGCAACCTCTCTCAGCAAAGCAAAAAAATAAAGGCAGCCATTCAGGTCCATCAGGCTGTGACCAGTGTAGGACATCCAGGGAAGAGTATAGCAAGATAGCAATCACTTTATTAAGATTTTACCTGAATATTCTCACACTGAGTAATGACTTACAGCTCATGAACCTCAGACAACTCATTTTCAGTGAATTTTCAGTCCAGCTTAGAAACAGGAGAAGGGGGAGGAGTATCCCACTGGTCCTTCAGTTTATTATAAATTGGCTGCAGGAAACTTACAGGGAGGGGGAAAAAAAGAAAATAAAAGAAGAAAAGCTGAGTATAGCTGACTATACAGCTTAAAACCTGGCTACAATTGCAGAGTCACAGCGCACTGGAAAAAGCCACGCAGAGGGGAATGCAGGACTTGCAAGCAACTTGGACAACCAAGGCACTGTCCCTGCTAGCCTGTGACACACTGGCTCCAAAGGTGTCACAGAAGTATCTCCAAGAGCAAGGTTGCCACTCTCTCTGGAGCTGATGCAGTTGCTCTGTTGCAGAGAGGGTTTCTTTAAAATATTGGAGTGATTTAACTTTTCTGGGTTTTTAAAATCAGCTGCTGCAGTTGTACTGAAATGACTTCTTTCCCCCTGCTACTGCATCAGCATGTTTCTGAGGGAGATCTTCCCTGAAGTCGAGACAGGCATTTTGCTTTAGCTTGAAAAAGCATCTCTCCTGATGCTGAAAACAAAGTCAAGAAAAACCGTGTTCTGCTTGCACCCAGAATGATGTGCAGTGGCTCCTGGTTAGCTTTTTATGGGGAAGGGAGAGACCAGCAGACAAAGCTGATCTCCAATCAGCTGCATGGAGCTGCTCCTGCCTCCAAGAGGACAGCTGCACTCGGCAGGGCACAGGGAAAACCCCTGTCAAGGAGTGAGCGCCCACACCAGAGGAGCCCAGTGATCTGCAAATCTGCTCACGTTGCTTGGTCGCCCCCCATCCCACCAGAATCCAAGTGGCCAGTTTACAGGCACCATGCCCTGCTGCTATCACCAGTCCCAAGATTAGCAGGGACAGGTCCAAACTCAGTGTTAGTAACCACCCACCTGACACCTTGCACTAATGTTTGTGAGCTCTGCTGCTGGCGGCCCGTGCATTGGCATGGATGGGGGTGGCAGTGGGCTTGCAGATTTAGGAGCCAAGGGTTTTGTGATTGGGGATACTGAACAGACCTACTCAGCACCTTGAGCTCATGCGCAGGTTTTTCCCCAGTCCCCCAATTTACAGGCCGGAGACCCCTCTCAATTTGAACATGCAATTTGAACTGAGCCCCAGCCCTGAGGACTGCTCATGTAGTGCTGTCCTCAAGTGTCACCACTGCCAGCTCTGCCCCCGGGGCCAGCAGCACCTCTTCTCCCAGCCCTGGGGACCGCCAGCAGCCCAGCTACCTGCAGTAGCTGCACAAACCTTTTTCTGCTGAGCCAGCACCTGCAATGAGGTGGAGCAGAGGGTCATGCACAGCACCAGCAAGAAGAAAGACAGGGGCCTGCTTCCAGAGCACCCCCCTCTCCCCTCACCTTTCCTAAAATGCCTGTCAGCTCCACCACAAAGAGTAAGCATCCAAAACCCCCTTTTTCTAGCACAAGCTCCCACAAAGAGAACATCCCTATTGCCTCCCCTGGGTTCAACGTTCCCCATCAGACCATGTGCCTCACTGCTGTAGCGGCTGCCATTCAGGGCTCTGCATCTGAGGCTGCTCATCTGACCCTGTGCCAACACCCCATCAGGCCTTTTTGCACTATGACTTCCCTTTCCTTTCCATAAATACCCAGCAGTCACCTCTCATGGGCCTTTTTCTCTAAAACTGAGTATGTGTGCATAGTGCCATTGTATTGTTGTGGGTTTTTTTGCTCGACAGTTTTGTTAAGTAGGTGTGGACCGAATAGGATTTTATCCAAGCAGACCAGATCCTAACATTAAACCTCGTTTTTATCGCATAAATTAAACAAAACTGAAAATCTATTGCTACCTAATTAATTAAAAATGGATGAGTTTCTAACTGCTGAGTTTTTAATTAAAAGAAAGCCTGTATTACCCTGAACATTTGCATTAGAAGGCTGCAAAGTATCACTGCACAGCTGATACTAAGAGATTTTGGAAGATTTGACTGCAGATTTCCACTTTTCAAAATGAAGATGCTGCTACCAGCAGCAGGAAACCACTTTGCTGTTCCCTATTTAGGAGTGTTGCTTTGTCGTATTTAAATCTCCCCTTGCAGGCGCTGAAGGCCAGCACATCCAGCGACTCAGTTGCATTTTCCCAGCTGTGAAGCTGTGAAAATGAATACAGGAACAAGAATGAATGTTTTCCACTACTTCCCGCCTTCCCAGCCAGCTATAGGTTTTCAAGAAAACCAGTTTTGATGGTGAATATGAAATTGCAAATGGAAATCTCTTTTTCACAAGTGGTAGCACCATTTCCCACAGTAGCTCTCGATCACCTATCACCCTGAGAAAAGGTACATCGTCTTTTCTTCTGCTGCAGGGGCACATTTACTTATTAATACCAGTCCCTGTGCTTGCTCCTATACTCCTTTTCAAGCTCATGAAATCTCAGAACTTTCCTGGTGTTTCCCAAGCCCTGTGAGCTCCCTGCCCACAGGCTCCCTGCCTGCTGACAGGCACATTCTTTGGGCCCAAACACAGGACATCCAACATCTGGCCAGATCTTTGCAGGGACGCCCAGCTCCTGCACTCCAAGGAAAGGCCTAACACCAGCAGGGAGAGATCCCAGCCCCTGAGGTCCCAAACCTGCTGCTATGCCTCAGCTCAACAGTTCCACTGGCATTCATCTCCCATACATATGAGCAAGCTGT
Organism: Psittacus erithacus; assembly: GCA_009867235.2. Classification (NCBI taxonomy): domain Eukaryota; kingdom Metazoa; phylum Chordata; class Aves; order Psittaciformes; family Psittacidae; genus Psittacus; species Psittacus erithacus. The sequence goes on along the minus strand of WYDI02032410.1, from coordinate 1,066 downwards.
GTCCTGCCCTAGGGTAGACAGCACTGTTCACAGGTCAACATGAGCATGGTGGCATGTTTCACAAAATAAAGCTGTAATGCTATCCAGCATCAGCAATGTGGCATGGGAATTGTCTCCTGTAGGGAATACTGGGTATTTGGCTTTCTTTTACCAGCTTCTTATGACTTACAGCTCTTGCTCGGGACTGTGATGTCTTCTGAGGATCTCTGAAGGTTAAAACTCATCTTGCTGTTAAAGCCAACAGTCTGAGACATCTATTTCTCTTCCTACCAGCAACTAATACTGAGATTTTTGCCCTAGAAAGGATAGCCATTATCTCTTTGTATTGTTTTCAGGAAAGGTGGCAATTACTTCAGTGGACTTGAGCCTGGACCAGGGGTGTAGGCAAGGGAGAAGGGGAGTCCAGGAAACTGAAATCCATGAGGAGCAACAGAATACCCAGAAGGGATGTGGGAAGTAAGGAGCACCTGGGGAAGGGAGGCCACAAGCCTACTTTATGGGGAGGATTTGAATAGGAGGTAAAGGAGCTCAGACCTATTACAGGCTGAGAACATCAAGACATCTGGAAGAAAGGGAGAACTGGAGGAGGAAGAAGGTCATGCAGGTGAGAAGGGTCTCAAGAGTGTGAGGCAGGATGTGTGTAGAATGAAAACTTGCTACAGGTAAAAAGTAGTGCTTGGAGAAAGAAAGGCAGACAGTAGCCTCTCCAGGGCTATGATCAATGGAGATAACATCAGATCCCAAGAGCCACTTCTGAGGGCAGCACTTTGCAAATCTCAGATGGACTTCGAAAACTGAGGTAATCTCCTGTGAAGCAGAGGCAGACAGCTTCCCTTGGGAGGTGTTGGGGTGGGGTGAGCAGGCAGGAGCTGTCTTAGAGTCATAGAATGGTTTGAGCTGGAAGGAACCTTGAAGCTCATCCAGTTCCAGTCCCCTGCCACAGGCAGGGACACCTTCCACTAGACCTGGTTGCTCCAAGCCCTGTCCAGCCTGACCTTGAACACTGCCAGGGATGGGGCAGCCACAGCTTCTCTGGGCAACCTGTGCCAGGGCCTCACCACCCTCA
>WYDI02032409.1:0-58244 GCA_009867235.2 Psittacus erithacus | reverse complement strand
CCAGAACTGCACACAATGCTCCAAGTGAGGTCTCACGAGAGCAGAGCAGAGGGGCAGGATCACCTCCTTCGACCTGCCGGTCACGCTCCTTTGGATGCAGCCCAGGATACGGTTGGTTTCTGGGCTGTGAACGCACACTGAAGCCGGCTCATATTCAGTTTTTCATTGACCAACACCCCCAAGTCCTTCTTCACAGGGCTGCTCTCAATCTCTTCTTTTCATCTGAGTTTTGCCCTTTGAGAGGTTTAGAGGACTCGTATCCAATTTATTAGTCAGGTAATGCACAGAGACTTGTTTGAGGCATTTAATCATTAAGTGCATCTGTTCTTGGTTATGTCAGGAGGAAAAATGGTGGCTCCTCTTGCCCAGGGGGTTGCAGATAACTTGCACTGAGCACACAGCTGATGGTGCAGATATAACCACAAGATGTCAGTGTCTTCCTGCTGCCTGATTTCCTTTCCTCTCTCCTTGCAGGACCATTTGTCTTATTTCCATTTTGTTGGTCGGATAATGGGTTTGGCTGTGTTCCATGGACACTATATCAACGGGGGGTTCACGGTTCCTTTCTACAAACAGCTCCTGGGGAAGCCCATTCAGCTCTCCGATCTGGAATCTGTCGACCCAGAACTACACAAAAGTTTAGTCTGGATCTTGTAAGTACTGTGTTTATCAATTGTCTTCCTGTTCCTCTGTCAAAAAGCTCAAGGTACTTGAGGAAAGGTTTCTCTGTGTTCACAGCTAACTCTGTGTTAGCTCTCCTTGCAGAAAAGTAGATCCTAAATCATTAAGCATTGCATGGACTGGTTTGAATTCTGTATTGAAAGTTACTGAGGATGTTGAAGGTTACTGCATGTGATCTCTTCTGTGCTTCACATCAATACGTGAAGCACATCAGCTTATTGCTCTGTGTGTATCTTTGTGTGTTTGTGTATATAGGATTTTATTCATTATCCTGAGTACTACTCAAATTAGATGTACTAATTCTAGTTAGTATATCTAATGTACTAACTATTACTGTACATTACTGTAGTAGTGATTAGTATCTGATCAGTATTTAATCAGGCTCTTCAACATCTATTAAGCTATATAGAAAGTGGTCATTGTGGCAATACTCCTAGTGGTGTGAAATGCAGATGGTTAGTTACTAGGTTTACCCTGAAGACTGCTTAAGTGTTCAGTAACGTCAGCATCACCACTGAGAGTTGTGAGACTATCCAAACTAGTAGGTTTACCCCCTGTCTTTCTGTTGTCAGAGAGAACGATATCACCCCAGTTCTGGACCATACATTTTGTGTGGAACACAACGCTTTTGGGCGGATTTTACAGCATGAACTCAAACCAAATGGCAGGAATATTCCAGTGACAGAAGAGAACAAGAAAGAATATGTCAGGTACTGCAGAACAAAAATATACCCTGTAAATGTAATGTCAAGAAGATAGGAATTGCTGATGGAAAAGAAGCTGGTAAACACTCTCATAATACTAAATGTGTGCATTAAACCAAGTTCCTCTGTAAAATGAGCATCTTCCAGCTCTGCTATAAAAAGCCCAGGCCTAACTAGCTCCCTGTCCCTGACTTTTTCTCTCCCTCCTCCCCCAGGTTGTATGTGAATTGGAGATTTATGAGAGGAATAGAGGCACAGTTCCTGGCTCTGCAGAAAGGTTTTAATGAGCTTATTCCTCAACATCTCCTTAAGCCTTTTGACCAGAAGGAACTTGAGGTATGTGTTTTGTCCACATGCAATAGTTCTGTCATTTGTTTGATCCACACTGAAGCACTGATTTAAGGACAAACAAAAAACTCACATAAGTTATTTCAATGTATGTACCGTAAAGCTTTGTATTCATTTAACCAAACCCTTTTTGGTTTATTCCAGACATTCTTTGGGTTAACATTATTGAGAGGGCTGCTTAAAAGGGGAAAGACAAATACATCAGGTTGTCTAATGCAGGATTAATGCTCAAAGCAGGTGTTCTGAGCAGTACTGCAAGTCTGAGGCATTGGTGACAAGACCTAACTTGTTATCTACCGCAGAACTTGCTTCCTTCAGTTACTTCTCAGTCATGGCTGTTCCTGTGAGCACACAAGGCACGCTTTATATAGACTAAAACAGAAGTGTAGGGCAAACAGAAATGAATTTGTCTTCTCATTGAATCCTGAGGTGCAGATTGCTCCCTCTTAAAATAAGTCCCATTACAGCCATTTTTCACCTAGTTTTGTCTTTTTATAAGGCAACCTGTGGCATATTGACAATTTGTGGTATTGGAAGCACTAGCTTTGTGCTAGTTGGTTGTGCATGCTGATGAATCCCATGAAGTTATTGCATTCCATTTGCTAGCTGCTTGAAAAGGCAAATTAAAAATCCATTACCTATGTCAATGCTGTCTGCATCAGAACAGTCACAACTGCCATGATAATGTAAACGAGTGAGAGTTCTGCCTTGGTGGCACAAAAAGGGAGCTGCTAAATGGTAGCTCTCAGAAATGTGGGCCTCAATATGGAATATTACGGGAAATGTAGAGTATGACACACATTTGGTTTTGAGGGATGAAGTTTTTCCTATGCAATTGATTTGTCGTTGCCAGCAGTGACTCCCTTTTGCAACCTGGTGTCATCTGGAAAACAGATTGAAGTGATGTGTCTGGTCTGTAGTTGTATTGGCACCCCTAAGACAAACCTGCATCAGTACAGTGATGTGTTGTGCAGTAGATGGCATGTCTTCTTCCTAGTCTGTGCTGTACCCTCTTAAAGATACGCTTTACTTTTCAGGTAGCACTGATTCAACAAAGCAGGTCTTGGATGGGCTTGTGACTCTATAGCTTCTTGTGCAGATTCTAGTTCTAGTTTAAGTCTATTTGGCTTCGGCTTCATTGCTGTTAAACTGGAGAGATTTACTGCCTGTTCTGAACTGCTTTGGAGCATTACCTTGCACCAACAAGGTGGTTCAAGCACGTAAAGAATGTGAGGCTTAATGAAATGGTTTGTATATTCTTACAGCTGCAAACCTGAAATGACTCTGTATGTTAAAGCATTTTGTAATCCTTTACCAGCTAATCATAGGAGGCCTGGATAAGATAGACCTGAATGACTGGAAGTCAAACACCCGTCTAAAGCACTGCATGGCAGATAGCAATATTGTGAAGTGGTTCTGGCAAGCAGTGGAAACATTTGATGAAGAAAGAAGGGCAAGGCTGCTGCAGTTTGTGACGGGTTCGACGCGTGTCCCACTTCAAGGTTTCAAGGCTTTACAAGGTGACTGATGTGGAGGCTGAGTTAATCTGTGGTGGGAGAAAGAGATAAAAATCATGGGGTATTTACTACCCCTTGTAAAATGTCAGCGTCTGGCTGGATAACTCAAGCACTTTACATCCCAAGGGCAGATTTACATTTGTCAGCAGCTCTGCTGATGGCGAACACTTCAGTCATGCTGATAGTGATAGAAGCTGGTAAATCTGTCATCGTGTAGTGCCTTTGACTGGTGTCAATATTAGTTTGTCAGTCTCCTGCAACTCTGGACTGATGTTAAAATCACTGCATGGAAGCACACATGCAGTTATAGAGCTGACCAAATGGCTTTTTCACATGAGAATCGTGTTCCCTTCATTACTTGGCAGCAAACCATTAGAATTTAAGACAAGTGCCTTAAAATTGTAGGTCTTATCATCAGAAAAGGTGGCAGCATCCTTGGCTGCTGTGGTTCTCCTGATAACGCTCCATCTGTTGGCTGACAGTAAACTGATGTTCCAAATTAAAGTACCTGCTTCTGGTTTACAATTAAAACCTTCCTGTACTTAATTCTGTTCATTTTTAAGGTGCAACTCTGTTAATATAGAATTTAGCAGCTTTCCAAAACACTGGTCTGCAGATAGTCATAAACAGCCCTATCGCTTCTGCCATCCCTTATCAGCTGCAGGCTGATCTACAGATTCAGCCTATGCCATAACTATGTTTGCAGCTGGAAGTGTAATTTTCTCTCTTGCCTTTACATAAGTAGCAAAATCTGTGTGTGGGAATGATGCTTTGTTGAAGTGCATTAACTAGAATGTCTGTCTGTAAGGTTCTACAGGCGCTGCAGGACCCAGACTATTTACCATCCATTTAATAGATGCAAACACAGACAACCTGCCAAAAGCCCACACTTGGTAAGATGAACACATTCCGCATGTCACTGCTTGCTTTCCCTATGTCTTGGTTTAAAGGGGCATCTCTGCTTGTCCTGAGTATGGATTAACTGTGTGATATGCATAGGCGACTCCAAGTGTGCTCTGCTAGCTTGGAAATAGCTATACTCTGCAGCCAGCAAGATAATCACCTCCTCTTCTTACAGCTTGCTTTATCTTCTATACTGTCTGTGTTTTGCATTTATCCCAGTGTTGATTATTGTGGATAGTGAGATGTTTGTAAGTTTATTTCTATGTGTAAGTTTGTTTACATGTGAGATCCAGCAAAAGGATCCACTGAGAAATGCCTCCCAGCCATGAGTCCTTGCACAGGATGACAAAGAATAGTTTTCAGATGTCAGATATAGGGAAAGTGCACTATTGGCACAGACTAGGCACAGACCTGGGCTCTCTTACGGAAGTCTCACTCTATCAGAGACAGGAAATCATTTCAGCAGCAGCACAGCTTGTCTGCAGGCAGAGCAGGGAGCAGCGTGGCTGAGCTCTTGCTTTAGTTGCAAGACTCCTACATCTGCCACCTGCAGATGCCCGATGAAGTCATGCATTCCTGCTGCACAAATACAGTTGTTTGTTATCTCATCTCCTTCAGCCACTGAAGAGGTCAAATTCTAACTATATGTAGCTATTTGGGGGGAGGTGTTCCCAATAAATATTTTAGATTCATATAGCATCATAGAATCAATTGGGTTGGAAAAGACCTTTAAGATCATTGAGTCCAACCTTTAATTGGGTTGGAAAAGACCTTTAAGATCATTGAGTCCAAGCCTTGCCAAGTCCACCGCTCAACCCTGTCCCTAAGGTCCTCATCTACACCATTTGTGAACACTTCCAGGGATGATGATTCCACCATTCCTTGGTCAGCCTTTTCCAATGCCTGAGCACCCTTTTGGTGAAGGAATTCTTCCTAATCTCCAGTCTAAAATGCTTCAATGTGTTGTTATTTTACCTCTAGCTTTAACCGGATTGACATTCCGCCTTATGAGTCATACGAGAAGCTTTATGAGAAGCTGTTGACAGCTGTGGAAGAGACATGTGGGTTTGCTGTGGAGTGAAAAAGCAACCAAAGGAAACAGATGCTAGCTCATGGACCACCAAATCAAAAGCTAGAAGAAGCTTGCTGTGAACTTCCTGCTAAGCTGTCTGAAGCATTGGAACTTAAAGACAACTTAGAGATGGGGCCGTTTCCCTTCCGCCACTGGTGGATGAGGGTGGGGGTAGGGGCTTTTGTTGGTGGTTTCCAACTTTATTTCCTCCCTTTTGTTACAATAACCCCTTCCCTCTTCCTCCATCTCCCATGCAACGAAATGCAGCCAAGTTCAGCACTTGGCTTGGGTTACACAGGATATTCTGCTAGATTTGTAACACATATTGTGATAGGGTCAGTGACATGTGGGGGATTTTTTTAATCATAGAATCAAAGTGTAATTAGGAATGAGCTTAATTTGCTGAGGATCTGCAGCTGGTAGATGTACCTGGTTAGTTTGTCCTAAATCAAGCTGGAGCCCTTGTAAGAGTCTGATGGGTGCAGAGTGTCTGACTGGCACTAGGATTTGCATTGCACATGTTAAACACCGGTTGAAAAGGTCAACTTCTAGCAGAAGATACCTCCACATCAACACTTCACTGAAAGGTAAAGAAACCCAAGTTCTGCCTTAGCAGGAAGCTCCCAGTGGAAGCTGTGGCTCACCTAGAGAAAAGTGAAGGAATCTGGGACAGCTTAACTGGTATTGTATGATTTCTTTTTGGTTGTCCTGGCTGAAATCTAATTGTTTTGCACACAAACAGTGATTTCCTCCTGCAGAATTGCTTTCCGTAGTTCGGTCCGATGTAAGTACCTTGCAGAGAAGCCTTGTGAGGAGGAGGCAGAGGATAAAAACCTGTTCCATCCCAAAGCTGTGATTTCTGTGCCGCTGTTTTTTACCCAGCGTGTGTTTGTGTGACTTCAACTCCTGAGACTCACATGGAAATCACTAAGAGCTGAGTTAACAGAGCAAACTTCTGTTCCAAAGGTTTTAGCCTTGGCAAAGGCTGCTTTGGAGGTTGAGGTAAAGGGTAACTATACAGCGAGTACATTTGAAACATTATGGAAAGCTATGGGAAGAATTTATGACTTCAGTTCTGTAGGGATGAAAACTATCTCCAGAGAGCCATAGAAAGGCTATTTTTTTCCCCCATCAAATATCAGAAGCTAATACTAAGAGGTTCTCTAACGTATTGCTAAAACAACTTCCCAGGGGCAACAAAAGCAAATCAAATACCTGAATCACTAACACCTTTCCCAGTTTGCACACCGAGATGAGACAGTGTTTTAACACATAACACGGCTTCAGAAGGACCCAGTTACCTGTCCAACGTGGCTAAACTTAAGTAAAGCAGACTTGCTTGTATAGGATTTTTGTCTCTTTGGCAAGCCTGGTTTTTAGAGAGATTCATTACTGAAACATTTAACAGATGTTATGTTTATGGAATAGTGCATTGAAATTCAGCTGTGGGTAAGAGATCGTCCTTAGAAGATGTCTACTTGGAATACTTCTATTTTGTCTTTTTTTAATGGAATTTGATAATAGCTTTAAACTGTGATAGGACAGAAAGTAGACTCTTGTCAAAACCCTGGCATCTTTCTCTGTTTCCTTTCTTTGTGGTTTTCTTTCTTTTCCATTCACCATCGTTCTTGTGGTTTGTTGTTGGGAGTGAGGAGTGCATCGGAGGTGTAAAATTGTACCATATTGTGAGATAGGCACGGGGTGGCTGAAGATGCTCATCCAGCAAGACACCAAGGAGAGGCATAGTCAGACCCATGTCCTGTAGGAAGCTTCTGGCACTTGGGGACCACTTTCTGCAGTTCTGGTTGCTGGGACTTAAATGAAACTACGTGGATCTTTTGCAGGAGAGAGAGGAAAGAAGCATCTGTCTGGTCTTGATTGAGTAGCAGAGTACCCATTCATAGAGTGTATTTAACCCTTTCAATACATTTGAATGTGCAATAAACCAGTCAGATAAGAAACATGCAAAATGGGTTATTGCCCAAAAGCTTTGCATGCAGCCTTATGTGGATTTTTCACTAAAAGAATATTAAACAACAAGAAAAGCAGATACTAAAGCCCACCACAATCCAAAATGCTGTCATGCAAGCTCTATGTGCAGCACAACTGGCTCAGTGAAGACCAAGCGAGGTGAAGGTAAAGAGCCTTGATTTGGAGATCTATAGGTCAAGTAGCTTTATGTCAATGCACAGTTGACATATGATAGTCCCTAGTGTCTTTGCTAGGTCAGTGTTTTATGGAATGCACAAAAGAATAGGCAAGGATTGATGTTTTTGACAAGTCTGAGGTTTGATGTAGTTAAAAGCCCTTGTGAAGGTACCTCCTCCATGCGGACAGTAACAGGAATAGGGCACTGTCTATTTAATGATTTCAGTTCTCTTTTATAGAGCTTCACCACCTCTCCCGTCGTGTTGTCTTTGCAATTTCGTGCCACTTCAGTGATGATGAAGACATCTTTTGTGTTGTTCTGTACGTGCATTTGAGGCAGGCCTTAAAGCTGGGTGGGTGGGTGGAGGGAAATGAAGCAAAATGGGGTTCAAGCCATGGCTTCTTCTTCTACGCCTGGTTTCCAGGCCACGGAAGGAGGAAATGCAAACAAGGGTTTGCACAGCTTGAGCCATTGACTCTCTGTTGGGATACCCTCAGCTGTCTGAATTTGTGTGTTCATTCCCACTTGGTCTGCCAGCACTTGAACTGGTTGTGACTTCTTAAACTTGCCCAAAGAATAACATCGAGTCTGGTGTTCATTATGTCATTGTTCCACCTCGTACACGGATACTCTTGGATCTGACCCGAAGGAGATAACAAGGTACAGCGTGTCTTTTTGTTCCTGTCCTAAAGGCAAACCTAAAAGCTGGTCCATTGGCACCACAGACCTTCAGTGCTCGCCCTGATACCGCTCATCAGCCTATACTCTATGCTCAGGGATGTAGGAAACCACCACTTTGCTCGTGTTTTACATCGCGGAAGAAACGAGACTGGTTTATGAACGTTGGTGTTAACTCGGGCATTACCTTAGAAGAGACCCTGCTTCAGAAAGGCTGCTGGAAGCTCCAGATGGTGAACTCAGTGTTTACTCCTCAGTGTGTACTCAATGCTAGTCAAGGTGGTTGTAAAATCCAACCCAGTTTGTACAGCAGAGATCCAGCCATTGGGGCCCTCTGGAGCCAGAGCCCAGGTACAGGGGTTCAGGCTTGGCACGGCACACAGCAAGTTCCCAGAGACACAGTATGGATCTGGTTTTTAATTCCTTCCTTCTTTTGTTGTTCCTCAACCACTTCATAATGTTTGGGGTTTGGTTTTTTTTTCTTCTTTTCTTTCTTTTTTAATTTATTATTTTGTAATGTCATGGTTAAGTATTGCTGCTATCCTTGGTCTTCTTCCCACTGTTTTTACGGCAGATTTATTTTGTGGAAGTTGTACACTAATGTTTCATTTTATGTCTAAATCAAAGTATTTAAAGAAATACTAGTTCTATTTAATGTGGTTATGGAACCAGCTGGAATAAACAGTGATTGTATAGTAGGCTGGACCCAGGAGGTCATGTTCATTTTTGTTACATATGCAATAAACTCACTACTTTAAACTCTTGGTAGCCACCCGTTTGTTGTTCCATACATATGGAAGTCACAGGAAAATTGGAGAGTGTGATAGAGGTGTACTTAGCATAGCAATAACAACATAAGCATTGCCAAATAGATGCAGTTTGTTTGACAGAGCTGGAATTCCATGTGATGGAGCCATCCTGGCGTCAGCACTGGTCTCCCATCAGGATCCAATGTGTTTCCAGCATCTCTGCAGTGGGATCGTGGTCACTACCTCGCAGACAAGGTATTGAATGCAACTGATATCACAGATTTATAGGGACTCCATAGAAATCCTCCTTTCCAGGCAGAACACTTTGCTTCATTCTTTAACTGATTCATTACCACCCTTACTCATTTTCCCTTCTCACCTTAGTATTTGTCCTGTTATTTTTCCATAACCTCAGTTTTCAGGAAAGAAATGACAATTCCCACAAACCCCTTAATGGGAGTTGGAGAAGGATTCATGAACGCTGACGAACCTCTGCGTTCCTGTTCACTGATGTCTTGCAAGTGGAGAAGGATGGGGACGGGTATCAGGGTGCGCACAAACGCCGTGGAGTTCGTTTGCCCACCCCTCACTTGGCAGCAGGGATGGGATGGGGCATCCACAGCCCCTCTGCTCTGCCTGGCAAAGCCATTGCCCTTCCCCACATGCATTGAGAAACCAGTCTCAATGGAAGTGGGATTTGCCCCTCTGCCCACAGCCTTTCCCACTACCCCTGAGCACCGTCCCCATTGCTGCAGATGGATCATTTTCTCTGAGACTTGGGGTTAATTCCTATTCTTTTTTGGCTTTCCCCTTCTCCCAGGTCTCTCCACTCTGCAGTGCTGGTTGGGAGGCTCCAGGGGCATGGGATGTGGCACTGCCTTCATCCTTGTGGGGTTCAGCTCCCCACAACCAGCTCTCCAAAGAGGAATTCAGCGATGTCCTATCCCCAAACCTGCTCTGGCCCAGATGGGGGGTTGAGGGTGCTTTTGGAGCAGCAGCTCAAGGGTCTCAGGAAGGTGAGAAGAGTCCTTGCAACCAGCCTGGGTCCTGTCACCCACCCCTACGGCAAAGCACCCCCATAGGGGACCTGCACCCCATAGGGACATCTCCTCCTATGGCAGGGCACCTCATAGGGGTCCTATAATTCCCTGCACAGCAGGGCACCCCCATAGGGGACCTGCACCCCATATCAGCAAAGCACTCCCATAGGGTTCCTGCATTCCATAGGGCTCCTGCACCACCACCACCCCCCCCCAGCAGAGCACTCCATAGGGGTCCCCCACCCTATAGGCGGCCTTCCCCCCATGGGGACCCTATATACCCCCCCCCGGAAGCACGTGCAGCTCCTCGCCCCTCCCCTTCCCCTTATACCTCGCCCCTCCCTGACCGCCCGCTAGAGGGCGGTGCCGCCCGGAGGACCGCCCGCCGCCTCCTCCTCTATGGTAAGTTTAGCCCCTAGACCGGCCCCGTTCGGCGGGGGTGCGTTGCCCGTCTCTCTCCCTATCCCTCCGCTCCCCGCCGCTGCTCTCTATGGTGCGGGGCGGGCGGAAGGAGTCGGGTCCGCGGCGCATCAATGGAGCGGGGCGGCGGGCGCGGTGAGTGCGGCCGAGAGCCCTCCGGGAGCCCTCCGGGAGCCCTCCGGGAGCCCTCGGGCCTCCCCTCCCCTCAGCGCGGGGTCCCTGGTGGCCCGGGTCCTCCCGCCCCGCTTCACCTCAGCGCCGGGGGCCGCTCCCCCGCTCCTCATTCACCTCAGGGCCGCGGGCCCCCCTCAGGCGCCGGGATCCCGCTGTCTGCTCCCCGTGGAATAGTAATAAGGCAATGAGGGGGGGGTTCTGTCTCCATGGGCTCTCCTGACCGGCTCATTGCAGGTACCTTGGGCTGAAAGCCACCGTGGGCTCCGGAGCTGGTGGGGAAAGGCGGATGTAAACCGTGCCGCTGCTCTTCCGACCTTGTTGTGGAAACACTTGGTGCCGCTGGGACGCCGGGGCGTTACGGACGTCTGCTGTGGGAAGGGAAACCAAAACACGGCTGGACACGGAGCGCAGGGGCTGTGTAAGAGGTACTCCTCTTCCTTCTCTTCCTCCCCCTTATCCCTATCGATTCGAGTGCTTGGCGGCAGAAAGCAGACGCTGGGAGCTCTGATGTGCATAGGGCTTTTATAATAGAGGTGACTAATGGGTGCTCCTCCATGGCTAGAGGAAGGTCGGGGTTTCACTGAGGAATTCTGAGGCTGAAGAGCTCCGGTGTGCTCCAGGAGCAGTGCTCCTGCATGGTCTGCGTAGTGCTTCGGGATGGGTGAGGCTGAGGGGTGAACGTCGGCGCTGTCACCCCCCTGGATCCACTGGCATCGGGGCTGTGCTCGCTGGGCACAAAACTGCTGCTTGTGGCCGCAGATCTGGCCTAGGAGGTTTGCGTTCAGGATACGTTTTCCATAAGCAAATATCTCCAGTGTTTGGGAATGGCCGAATGCCCGTTTGAAAGATACGCGGTATATTCTTTATATCTCGCTGTCGCCTCGTGAGCTGAAGTGTTGTCTTCAGGTGCCTCCTAATACTGTAAGTTAAAGCCTTGCGGAAAAATACTTGCAGCAAAAGCGTAGGTTTTGTACAAATAAGTTCAGTTGTTGATGTTTCTGTTCGGTGACCTGGCTGCTGGTTAAGCAAGGGGCAGTTTCGGAGGTAAAGTGTTACGGTTTGAGCGCCGTTCCGAGACCTCTGTGGTTGCTGATGTTGCTGCTCTTCACTTTCTGTTTCCATTCCCTGGGCGGAACGCTGAGGGACTATACCTCAGTTCTGTGTGTGCTTTTCCCAGCATCTTCTGTTGTGTTTCTATTCCGGCTTTACGGAACAGCACACTCCTCTTGCTTTATTCTGGGCAACAGTCTGAAAAGCAATAGCTGATTTCTTTGGTGGCTGAAAGGAGCCTTAATGCTAAGATGTCTGAGTAGATCCCTGTTTGGTTTGTCCCTGTGTTGGTTGGTTCCTTTTCCTTACAGTCTCTGCTGTCTCATGGATGCACTCTGGCGCTGTTGCAGGTTTCCTGCAGGAGAAGGCAGGTGTTTCCCCATCAGGTGGATAGACTGGACTTTGCGTACTAAGTTACAAAGTGACCTCCTCCCTCTTCCAGAGAGTGTGGTGTAAGGGCTCTATGTCCCTCCAGCAGCCTTTTTGGAAGCTGAGGGGGGGCGTTTGAGAGCCGTTCTTCTGCAGACCCAAATCCTACAGACCCAAATTCTGGTCCATCCCTGTACTGGGGCTGTAGAAGCGTGCAGCACAAACCATATGGTGGTACCCATCTTCTTTAGGGCCAGCAGAAGTACAGGGGACAGCTTTTCCTTACAGGGCTGTGGGATTTACAGCTTTAATCTGAGCTTTCCGTTTCCAGGCTGAATGCTGTGCAAAAATTCCACTGCTTTCCATGAGGCCTTTCCGTGCTGTAAACATCTTAATAGTTTTCATGTGCTGGGTGTCTGCGTGGTGTGAGGAGACGTTATTGACAATCATCTCAACAGGAGTTTGTGCTTGGAATACCAAGGCTTAGGAAAGAACTAAGACCAGCTTCCTGAAGAGGATACATAGAGATGCTCAGTGTGTTTGGTAGTGCTGCATGTTGGTAACGGGCCTTCTTCCGTCTCTTTTCCTTTCCTTCCTAGTATGCTTTCCTGTTGGCCTGGCTGCAGGCATCCCTCCTAAAGTCAGGACATCAATAACAGCACCTGGAAGAGCGTTTGAGGCAGGTTTCATGTTGATAAGGGACTTCTGGGTTCCAGCAGGGTGCTGACAGCCTGTTCCTGAGCTTGTGCTTCAGGAGCTGCCTCAGAAGTCCAGATTCCTGAGCAGAGCAGTGCTTTGTCTGCTGGAGAATGCAGTGGGCGTTACTGCCGGCGGAGAGCACTGGCACCGGGGCTTGTGCTTTGAAATTGGACACACAGCCCTAAAAAGTCCTGTGGCAAAAATAGGTGGAGCGAGCACAGAACCCCAGTGCAGCTGGAGACAGGCAGGAAGCATATCCCAGGGGCCTGGAGCTGATTAGCAACCTGGAGTAGCACAAACCCAAGTGTGGGAGAAGCAGAGGAGCCCTTTGGGTGTCTGAGTGCCTGCTGGAAGAAGCTCCCATTCATGAAGTTGGAATGGGTGTCTTTATTTCTCTTTATTCCTTTTTAAAGCCATTGTGAGTGGTTTGCTTCATTGGGGCTCACCACTGGCTGCATTCTTCTTGGGACAGTCAGAGCTGTGCTGTTAATTCCTCTCTTGAGAAGCTTGGAGGGGGTTTTTCTGCACATGGATTGTGTCTGTGGAGATATTTTAAGCCTCTATTTAAATCGCTGCATTCAAACATCATCTTAACTACTTAAAGGAGAGGCATTAATCGTCTGTGTGTGCGCTAAAGTGGTTTGTATTGCTGTGGGGAGATGGGTGGGCTTTCCAAGCTGCTACATGTGACTTCAGTTACTCCTAGTAGGATCTATCCCCAGTGGGGAAAGTGCCTTTTCTTCATTCCATAAGCAGTGGAAGGTGTGAAACATGCAGCTGACTCCAGCTATCTTCCAAGGGATAAGGTCATTTGTGTGTGATGTGGTAGCTCCTGTGTTTGAAATGGAGCTGAATAATGTGCTGATCCACATTAGTGTGCTGAGAAGTAGTTTGTTTTAACCAGGTTACGGGGAAATTTGGGAAATGAGGGGTGGGAGGGCAGGGAGAACAGGAAAAAAGCCACTTAGCAGTGGCCTGGCGGCTTGGATACATTATCTTTGCCAAAGCACTGCAATGTGAGATAATAAGGAAAGTTTTTCTGAGCTGGGATAATCTTGTCCTCAGCTGCATTCATACTTCTCTCATTGAATTTTAGGTTTATTTTGGACTATCTCAGGAGTGCTGTTTTTCCACTGGGTCAGTGCTAAGAGCTTTTTTAAACTAGCTCAAAAGCTAGCCTTAAAATCCTAAAAATCCTTGAGAGAGCTGAATTCCTGAGGACTATATACAATATTCCTTCTGAAAAACAGGGCCTTGAGCAGCCTGCTCTAGTGGGAGGTGTCCCTGCCCATGGCAGGGGATTGGAACTGGATGATCTTAAGGTCCTTTCCAACCCAAACCGTTTTATGATGCCTTTCTCCTACCCACCAGCGCTGCTGTTGCTCCTTCCCTGTGTTTGGGAGGGGAACTGTCAGTGGATAAAGCACTTGGCTTTGGGGAGGGATTTTAACACAGGGCAGCTGTGAGTCCTGCTGCCCTCTCATAGTGTTTCCGACCCAGGGAACTGAAGTGAAACCTGGCTTCCGTGCTGGGTCTGGGGGTGCCCAACTCCTGTGCTGTCACCAGTGGTGCCTGTCTGTTCACAGTGAGACTTCTGGGCACTGCTATCATCACTCGTTACAAGAGGCAAAGTCGAGGAGCTGAAATCAATCTGGGAGCAGATGTAGGTGTCAGGGTGACCTGGAATGTTTTCAGTTGGGTTCTGAGGCCAAGTGCTGTGTTGCTGACACTTGGTTTCTTACCTCTGTAAGGAGGCCAAGCTACTGTTTGCATTATTCAGATAAACATTTGGACAAGATTTGCAGAGGCAGCATGTGATGTTATTCTGCACTATGAGCTGATTAGGATTTGTACGGGCTGGAATCTTTGTTTAGGGAATGTATGGATGGGAAGGAGCCTCATAGTAATGTATTTTGTCTAAAGAACTTCTCACGCAAGGCCTCTATGCTGCTTTATCAATACTGATGTGCTCTTATCAAGCTGTGGGCACTTAGTGGGCTTTCTGGGTTGGAGATAGGAAGACAGCAGTTGGCATTTTGCAGCCTTTGCAAAAGCAGAGCTGGAAGCACATTTACACTTCTACTCCCCAAATACCATCCCAAAGACGTGCTGCATTTGTGCATTTGTACATTTGATGGAGGAAGGGAGAGAAACCTCTGCCTGATGCTTCTTGCTTGAAGGTACCTGGAGGCCAGTAGCAGAAGAAGCGCCTACTCCATACCCATGGCAAGTACAAAATGCTGTTGGCTGAAGGTGTTGCAGTGGGGTAGAGTGGCACAGGCAGTGATGATGACTTTCTTTCTCTCCCTGCTCTCGCTGTAGTGTTCTGTAATTCAGTTGGAGGGAGGTGACAGCAGCAGCAGCATGGGGAGAGGCAGGAAGAGCAGCTCTCTCCCTCACAGGAAAGCAGCGGTGTAGGGCGTCTCATCCCTCCCCTGCTACTCTCATTTCCAGCTGCAGATGAACAAGACCAGCAAGAGCCATCAGCAGTAACTTGGCTAGCATAAATAGTTCATGTCCTCTCTCTATATATTGTTAGACCAGAATCCTATTGTGTATAAACTGGGAGGTGCCCTTGGATCAGCCACGACTAGCAGAGACCAGCTTGCAATGGCTGGAATGCACCTCAAATAGTGTCTGAGGAGTGCTCCTCAGCTTAATGTTTGTGTGTTTGTTTAGCAGTTTGTGGCTGCTTTTACTGTCTGTCCATCCCAGATGGTGAAATAATGTTTGATGTACTGTTGCAACACCCAGGAAAAGAATTTATATGCTGTTCTGTGAAGGCTTAAACAGTGTTGGACACTTGACTGTGATGACTAAGGGCTAGCACGCAAATTTGCATCCTGGAAACAGGCATGTCCTTAGCAAATGGTTTGGCTGTAGCCTGTGTAACCTCTTAGGAGTGGCCTGTAGTGGCTTTTGTAGTCTTACATATGTGAAATCTTTTGCCAGGGGCTAAAATTGTTGTGTACCTAAATTGGTGTGGCTGTGGACCTGGAGAATTAATGTGCAGTGCTTCTTTCCTTGCTTTTTAGCTGACCAGCATATAATACATTCATTCGTGAGCTGTAGTCATCTCAGAAGAGAATAAAGCTTCACATGGAGCATCTCTAAATCTGGCCATGATCTGTTTTCACTGGGTTTAATCCTGATGCAGTGGTACACCTCCCTCCAATACAACCCCTTTGCTTTTCTGCTATTCTAACGTGTTCTGCCTCAACCCTGTAGTGGCCACTGCCATGTGATACGGATGAGGTCAGGCTGGACAACTGTCATGATCCTGGATGGCTGCCCTCAGTTCTTGCTTGCTGGGCTGGAATTGGTTGGCCACAAGGCTGCAAATGAAAGTAAACCCAGCTTTATAACAGTAATGGCTGGAAAATCTTATCCCGACTGGTCATTTGAGCTGTAAGGACATAGTTACTGTGGGTTGGTGGCCATACTTCTCATGCAGGAGTTGTTGGGTGCAATAGGCTGCTTTTTTGTCTCTTTCCATCAGGAACTGGTGCAGAGTACAGACTTACTGCCCAGGTATTGTGTGTGCCTTGAAAGCTTTCTGTTGGTGTTCTCCTCGGTAAATAAGGCACTTTAAGACCTGTTTCACTGCAGAACTTGGCCTGTTGGCTCACTCTGGCTCTTGTATGCATTTAAGCCCTTCAATTGAATGTGTAAAAGCACCTTAGAAAGGCAGGGCTGGATCTTGGACTTAGGAGTGTACAGAGTCTGAGTGCTAATTAGGTATCAGCTGTGGTTGCATAGTGTCAACTGTTGGGCTGCAATTTAAGATCTTCCCCCTTCTTGCAGTTTATTTTAGCATCTTGGTTCTCCTGTTTCTGCCCTGGTGGATGTGTGAGGATCTGAATCCTCAGGAATGGTTTTCCAGGCCATATCTTTTCAAAGGTGTTTCAAATGCTGGTGGAGCTCAGCGTGGGAGGAGGTGACGAGATGTGGTGTTGGAACATGGCCATCTTAAGCAGGTATTGCAGTGAAACCCTTCTTAACATGAAGCCACAGCTTCTGGCCACTGACCTTTGGAACTGTGGCAGTGCAGATGCTTAACATGGCTCATAAATAAGGCACGGCTGTAATAGCCAGAATATGTGACCTGTGAAGCTTCATTTGGTTTGGAAGCTCCTAATTCTGGGATATTTGACACTGGAATGGTTGCTGGCAAGCTTTGAAATCGATAGTTTTGAAAGTACTGTGCAGATAGCACAGAAAGCTTCCTTTTGGAGGGGGTGCAGTGCTACAGGAAGTCAGGTGTCTTTCCCTTCTGTGCCACCTCAAGGTCAAGTGTTGGCATTTATCTTGTCAGCAGCTTTGCAGAAGGAGGTGAGGTGTGTTTTGCAGGCTGCAGCCTTGGAAGCAGAGCTTCTTGTGATAGGTTAAGGCACATTTAAAACAAAACAGAGTAAGAAATACTCCCTTGCTTTCCACAATTGCCCCTAGTGGCGTCCTTCTGCTGTTGTGCATTGATGGGGTTTCTGCAGTATATAAAAGCACTATGTAGGTACCCCTCTTAGTAAGAAAGTTTGGGATTGAACTTTGAGGCCTTTCTGGTTTACAGTGCCATTTTACAAGGGCATGTATTGACAGGAGAAGTGGGAATGGCTTTAAGCTGAAAGGAGGGAGGTTTAGATTATATATTAGAAAGAATTTCTTCCCTGTGAGGGTGCTGAGGCGCTGGCACAGGGTGCCCAGAGAAGCTGTGGCTGCCCCATCCCTGGCAGTGTTCAAGGCCAGGTTGGACACAGGGGCTTGGAGCAAGCTGCTCTTAGTGGAAGGTGTCCCTGCCCATGGCAGGGGGTTGGAACCGCATGAGCATTATGGTCCCTTCCAACACAAACCTATGATTATGCTTTATTTTCTGGGACACAATTTCCCAGATGCAGCTTAGATGGTTTCTGTGGCTTCAACATCTAGGATGCTGTTGCAGCCTATCAATCCTTTATGACTTTAAAGTCCTCTAGCTGTTACTGCAGCTAAAACTGACTCTTTGTGCTTTCTAACTCCCTTGGCTTTGGTCTAGTTAGTCCCTTACAGCTGCTTTTAACATCGGTTTGCATGCTATTTGTATCCTGTCTCCTCTTGCTCCCAGTGCCCCCAGCAAACAGGGCTACAAGCAGGGCAGGCTGCTGGTTGCTCTCTGTGTGGAGGTCAGTGTTGTGGCCTGTCCCAGGGGTACTCCAACCAGCAACCTTAAGCTCCTTTATTTCTCTGTTGCCTCTCCAGTGTAAAACTGGAGTTGGTAACCTGAAGGCTCCTGAAGATCCCGCTTCTTCGCTACTGAAACGCTTGTGCTTGGTTTGCTTTGTTATACCTTTTAAAGGTGACATTCAAGATCCCTTCAGAAAGGGAAGAAAGCACTAAGGATTTGGAGAGGAAACGCTGTGTCCTTTCTCCTGGAGAGCTCTGTGAAGTACAAATAGCAGAGAAGCCCTCTCATGTATATCCTGGGGCAGGCAGGGCATTTCCCTTGTTCTTTTATGTGGAGCTGCTGGATTGATGGGAAGAGGAGGCAGTTGCAGTTTGTGTTATGTTGAGCTGGTACTTGTGGAAGTGTTAAACCCACACATTATGGGTTTAATAAAGGTGCTGCCCACAGAAAGGAGCCTCTGCCTCCTTCTCTTGGGATCCACATGAGTTCAGGGCAAGAAAACTGGAACTAGAACTCCTTGTGGAAGCAGCAGAGCTGCAAATCCCATGGTTCCACGTGCTCTTCTGTTTGTCCCCACCCTTGCACCACAAAATCAGAACAGAACAGCTCTGTAAAATGGTGCTTTGGGGAGGTAGCCTGAGCCCAGAGGGGTTGGTTTTGTCTGCTTGTGCTGCTGCAGTGAAGGGTCGAGCTGCTTATGTCTGGATTGCGGCTTGAACATGAAAGCTGGCACCTGTGGTGGTGGTGGGGAGGGAGGTTTGGGATTGGGGGGATTGTACTGGATGCTTTTGCACATGCCACGATAGTCTGAGGCAGGCAGAGTAGTCCCTTTCACGGGAGCTTCCTGCAGAGACACCTCTTCTTCCCTCAAAGGCTTACATTTTCCCTTTGCTCTTAAAATGAGCTGCTCAAGGCAATGGCATTAACTCGCTTTCTAACCAGGCCTTGTAAACGTAACACTTCCTTTAGGACTCAGTTTGATAGGGGAGGCAAATGCCTGATCCGGGGCTCCCCACCTCTTGTGCAGAGCTTTTTGCATACATCAAAACGAGCAGCCTCATGCTGGTCAGAGATGTGAGGATACAAAGCCCTGTTATTCAGCAGGACTGAGAGAGGTCGTGGGAAGGCACAGGAACCTCCGGCGCTTGACCTTGATGCCAGTCATCAGGGAATAGCTTGAAGGCATCAGGAACTTTAAGTGGAGTTGAATTTGTAGTTGTCCATTTTTGGATGCCAAATAAATCTGTTTCAACACAGTCTTTGTATCTTAGAGAAGAGCTCGCGGAGCAGGGATGGGTTTTGCTGGGAAAACTGGTATCCTTGGAGGTAAATAGGATAAAACAGGAGAGGTTTCTTTCCTCTTGTACTCAAGACATGCAATAAAAATGGAGATTGGGTATTTAAAAGGATCATGGTTAAGAGATAGCATGACCTTAATGGGGCGGTGGACTGCAGGTGAGGTGGATGAGAAGGCCTGTGATGTACACACAGTTGAGAGGTTTCCTGGAAATCTGAAGTTGACTTGCAAAATGGGAAAAGTATTGCTACAAACCCAAGTAACCCCTAAAAATCTGCTCTTAATTGCTTCTGGCTAAACAATATTCATGAGGCTGAAGCAGTAACACACAGATGCAGCTCTTACCCTGTTCATCCATAGCTTTTCTTTCCAAAATACCCTCTGATGTGTTCTTGGAATGCTGTTGACTGAGGATTGACTGGAAAAATGCACAGCAGAGATCTGAATGAGGCTACTACACAGAGTACAGGTGCTGCTCCTTGAGTAGGAGAGGGTGAGGAACAGGGAATGAGAACTTGTGCCAGAGAAGCTTGAAGACTCCCTGTCCCTCTTCTCCATCTTAATAATGTTCTAGCCCGGAGCACTGCTTCTGGAGCCAGATATGATGCTGGTGTGGCTGCAGAAACAGTGGCTACTCTGAGATACCTTCTGAACAATTTGTGTGTTGCCCATCTCGTATGTATGGGGAGGTGACATCCAGCTGGGATTTCCTTGCCACAAAATGCTTTATGTTTCCTGATGTTTTGGTGTGCAAAATCAATTCTCTCCCTTTCTGCAATAGGACTGTGCTGCCTGGCTCTTCATGGGGAAAAAATGGTTCGCTTCAGCTTCTGTTCCTTGATTTTTCTCAGATCTCAGGAATCCTGTCTCCTCAGAGGGTATATGTGTCTGTCCTAAAGCATTTGGTAAAGCAAGGCAACTGCTAATTCATTGTGAAACAGGGGATGTTTTAAAACATACAGGTAAATTCTGTTATTGACTCTCTTGAACGGTTTGTGTTGGAAGGGACCTTAAAGCTCATCCAGTTCCAACCCCCTGCCATAGGCAGGGACACCTTCCACTAGAGCAGCTTGCTCCAAGCCCCTTTTGATAAATGACCATTGTGCCCCTTCAGCACATGCTACATGTCCAAAAATTGCTGGCAGAGCTACATGGATGCAGTTGTTGTAAGTCTATGCCTGTTCTGTGCTCCTAAGAGGAGCTTTTGGGCAATAGCCGTAGCTGGTTGTGCTGTTTTCCTGGTAAGCAAACAGGAGGAAGCCAGGAGGCCTTGCCTGCGAGCTGCTGCCACACTCTCCTACCTTCAGGAGGGCAGGAGCAAGGCTTTAGGATGGGGCCAGTGCTTTTGTTCTGGTGGCATTTCCCACTTTTGCCTGAGCTAGGGGCTGGCCTCTGGGCAAACCTGCTCAGCAGAAGCCCTGCTGCAGGTCCACATCTTAACCTCTGCCTTTATTCCTTTACAAGGTGTGATGCAATGGTGATCACTGCCTTGTGCATAGGAAATAGAACTTGTTTGAGCCCAGTGGTTCTTGTCAGGGGATTTCTGATTTCCAGTTGGGATGCTGTTGCTTGACATGGTGTTAAACTCTCCCTGCTTTTTCTAAGTGACTGTTAGAAGGAGCAGTCCCCAGTGCATCATGAACCCTTTGAAAGGCTTTGGTGTGATGCTGACAGTAAGTCAGGCTGGTTTATTCCCCTTCTGTGGAGCTTTTCTTGTTTTAAGGGCTGAATTTTGAGCTTTTCACTTTGCTGCTTGTCACAAGCCATGCATTATTTAAGTACCTTTTCTTTGTTTTAGCAGCTTGAAACAAGCCAGGAATTCACCTTGCTCGCAGGCTACCAGCAGACACGTTTGCTGCCTGCAGGCAGAATCTAGGAGTTGGTGCTCTTCTGTCAATGTAGGTGAGCAGCAGTGGTGTTGCTGTATGGGGAGAGGCTAAAACACACAACGATTTGATGTTGCTGACATCTCTTTTAAGTTTCTCTTTCCTTTTTCTCCCCCCATTCAGTTGGGATTTCAGTTCCTACCTCCCCTGCAGTGCTTTCTGTCTACTCCTGTTGCCTTGAGCTAGAGCTAGAAAAGAGCACTTTGAATCTAATCCCATTTTGGGGATGTGGGAGTTCAAGATTTCAAATACTGTAAGTAGGGGGAAAAAATACACTACAGTGTGTCTAGGAGGGGGGTCTTCCCTCAACTGTCACTTCAGATTCCAGCTCCATCAGAAGATGCTCATTGCAGCACAAATGTGAGGTGGAGGGAGCAGATTTGAGTTCTGCTCCAATTACTGCAGGCCAGAAACGCCTGCCTGTATCAGGAGTTTAAATATATTCACAGTACTGATGCTTGCTATTTTTAGGTTAGGCTAAAAATATGCAGTGTGGGCTTTGCAGGGATTTTGAATGGGTTTTGGAAATCCTTGTGAGGCATCCCTGTCCATGGCAGGGGGTTGGGACTAAGCGATCTTAAGGTCCTTTCCAACCCAAACCATTCTGTGTGCACCCAGGACCTGCTCCACATCTTACAGCAGATCCATCAGCTTTTAGGAGTGGCTGGGACCAGTGACTTTGTGACTTATATTTTGGCATGTGTGAGAAGCTTGTTTGGGAAGAATGTGTGACTTCAGTTGTAGGTCTGAGATGCGGTTCAGGGAACAGTTACACACAAGTCCCTGATGGCCTCTGATCTTCCCATTAGCTGTTCTGTTAATGGATTCTTCTCCTCTCAAGTTGCTGTAGGAAAAACCTTAATGGGGAGGATTTTACAGCGTGTGCAATGAAACAACTTGGATGTGCAGTGTCGTGAATACAGAGAGTAATATGGAGCGCAGAGGGGAGATTTGGGGGTCTTCACTGCACTGTCAGTGGGTGCCTTTGAAACTGTGACAAGAGTTTTGTGTCACCTGGGTACTGTATAGAGTTTCAAGTCCCAAGTCCAGTTTGTGCTGTAATGCAGGTGGGAGCCTTTAAGGAAAAGGGAAAACCACCACCAACAAAGCAAAGTGTCTATCTGCCTGCAGCCAGGTCTTTTAAAGCAATTCTAGTATCCTGTCCTTGACTGTCTTGCACAAAAAGCTGATGGGCATGTTAGAGCTTGGTTACTTATACATAGCTTTATTCTTCACCTATAAATAGGCGCTGAAATCACTGAGGTAGTGTGGAATAGCTTCTTCCCATCTGTCTTGCTTTCTTGCTCTGTTGTTTATGTAGGCAAAGACCTGGCTTTGATCTTGTTACTTCACATTCTTGGCAGCCTAGTGCTAGAAACATGAACAAACTTCTTATTCATGCCACTGCATGGAACTGGCCCGTGCTCACAGATAGTTGTTTAAACTAGAGCTCTGTACTGAGTATTGACAAAATGAATTGCTAGCTCTCTTTGGAAGCTTGGCTTTTCCCCTCAAAGCAGTGCTTTATTAAGCTGCTTGGGTTCTTATGCAGTCTGTTTTGAAATAGAGAAGTGGTATATTGCCAGTTCTTTCCAGGCTTGGCTTTTTTGTTGTTATTGCCTTGACTGTGTATTACAGTTAATGCTATTTATTCCTGCTTTTAAACCACCATGGGTCTTCTGGTAGTGTGTGTGTGCATCTTGTACAGGAGCATAGACAGTCTGTTATGCCAAATATCATTTCCTGTGCCTTTTCTTGATGCACAAGGTTGAAGTGCATCTCTACAGGAACCAGGACAATATGGCTTTAACCTCAGTTTTGTGGCTTATCCCTTGTTCTTGGGTGTGAACTTGTAGTTGGAGACGTGGATGTGTTGTTTAGTTGGATGTGGCTTTTAGTTGGAGAAAGCACTATTTGGAAGAAGACTACTTGGTGTCTGTGCTGAACTTTTGTAGCGTCAGCTCACTCACACGTACACACATCCCCTGCTGCTAATACACTGCATGCCGCTGTAGGGGAGAAATATCCAAGCCACTTAGCTTTGCACAGAGCAAATACAAGCAGATATCTGTCTAGCCGCTGTCTGTACCACTGGATGCTGCAAGAGATGATTTGTGGCTTCCATGAGCATCCTTGTTCCTTTACAGCCGGTTTTGGAATGATCCTTCTCTTTTTGCCTGCTAAGAGGTTCCTTTGTTGAGCAGGAAGCCTGCATGAAGGGGACTGAGAGAGGTGGGCGACGGCAATGCAGGGGCTGTTGGGTGTTGCAAGGGGTGCTTTTGTAGGACCAACCTGCTGGGAAGCAGAAGTGGTTGGCATGGATACAAGAGGCCTGAGTGCCTTTCCTGGCTCTGCTGCCAGCCTGCTCAGTGCCCTTGGCCATGCTGGTCCTTTCTGTGCTTTCATTTCTCCATCTTTTAGATGGCAAGAAGCACATTGATCTTGTTTTCTGAAGTACTGAGAGGGCTAAGGGTGGAAAAATGCTGTGCAGGACTAAGTGGTAGCTGAACTCCTTTTAGGAATTAGTTCACAGGGCTTTTATACCAAGTATGCTGACAGTGACCCAGCTACTGAACTGCTGCTCCAGCTCTTATCTGCCGCAGTGATGAGGATGGTGCTTCCATGCCATTCTAGCAAACAAAGATTGATTTCTCCTTGCTTATAAAGCAGAAGCTGAAGAACCCAGTGGAAACACTCCCAAAAGCTTGCTTGTGGAGCATGTTTGAAGCATCAGTATACCCATGATTCTCTTGTGCTTACTGGAAATAAGGTGTGCTGCTGAGGTTACAGGGCTCAAATATGCAGTAGTTGCATGTTTGTAGTAATGGTGCTTAAAGAGGCCTTTGCAGTTCCTTTAGCCCAATATCCCACTCAAATTTGGACCATTCACCAGGTGAATGGGGCTGTTTGTAGCCTTGATAACCTTTATGGTAGAGGTTCCCCCTGGTTCAGCACTGCACGGTGCTGCTGGCACCTTTTATGTGTGTGTTAAGCAAGTGTCCTGCCCTGAAATGGGCAAAAAGCTGCATCCATCTGTCAGCTTAAGTCTCCCCTCTGTCAGCTTAAAGCCATTCCCTCTCATCATGTCACTACAGGCCCCTGTAAAAAGCCCCTCTCTAGATTTGTTATAGGCCCCTTTGGAATTAGCATTCCGTTGGAAGTCTGCTCTAAGGTCTCCTCTTAAGGAGCTTTCTCCAGGCTGAACAAGGCCAGCTCTCTCAGCCTGGCTCCAGAGCAGAGCTGCTGTTTGTGGCAAGAAGGTGTGCTCTGCAGATGTGACTTGTTCACAGTGCAGGCACAAAACACTTCTGTACTGCCCTGCCAGGGCTACAGCTCCCTTCTGACGTGCCAACAGCATGGGCATCATGGTAGTGAGCTCAAGGCATCTCTGATCCCTCTGAAGTTGTGCCTCAGCCTGGCAGCACACAAGGGAATCAAGGGAGTGATGCTGGTGTTTCCGTTTCAGCAGTGATCAGCACTTCATGGTCCTGCCCCTCAACAGCAGAACTGTCAGATCTGACCCATAATGGTGACTGTTCACCTCAGTGCTAGCGTTTCTGCAACACCTGTGCGTGGTTGGACTTTCTGGGGATGGTTGTAATGACATCAACTGGTACATCTGGGACACAGGCTTATGGGGTATTGCCTTGTGGCAGCTCAGGCAAGTGGCTTTTGCTCCTCATTGGTTAGGTGGTGGCAGAAATACCACTATGTGATTTGATGCATCGGGGTTTTGACTTCTTGGAAGCAGGAGATGCACATATGGGGAGGGTTGGAGTGCTGGCTGGACAGAATTGCATCTCCCCATCCACCCCTTTATGTGACTGCATAACTATAAGCATCTTTGTGTCTTCTCCAGAGAGGCTTCGTGGGCCTGGTTGCGCTCCTCAGTTGGCTGTCTTAACTGCCAGAACAGGAAATAACAGAAGCATGTCTGCTTTTAGAGGTGGCACAGAAAAATGTCTTTGTGGAGAGACTGTGCTAGGGGAGCCAGGAGAGCCCCCGAAGTTCTGGCACCTTTGTCTTGGGAAAGCCGGATTAGGATGCTGCCGACTTTGCCTTACTCGCGTCTGGTTTTACTTTGTCTTGTAGTTCCTCACGTGAGCCTGTGCCTGAGCACTGACACTTCTGAGTACAGCTCTTTAAAATGGCAGAGGGAGGTGGAAATGAAGAAGCCGTTAACTTGAACAGCTTCCAGAGTCGCAGAGGGAAAGGTGAGTACTGGTTTGTGTGTATCCCTGAAATGCTCTTTGTGAGAACTCTGCTTACAAGCAGCAAGGTTCCCTGATACTAAACTTGGAAGAGTGCTGTTAAGGAGAAGCTGCTAATGGTCTGTTTTGCCATGTCATACGCTGCTCTGTTATGCTTCCTTCACAGCCACCCACTGAAAAGTCTTTCGTTTCATGCAGACATGCAAAATATTTGGCTCTTGCCTTTCTCGTGTTGTACTGCCTCAAGGCAGATTGTGAACTTCTTGGGAACACCATGTAGAGATGGGGGGCTTCTGGTGTTCCACCCTTCTGAGGACCTCAGAGGAGAGAGGCTGGCTCTGCATTCCTATCCACGTCGGGCTGTGTGCGTTGGCGCCCGTTCCTCCGAGAGTGGAATTCAAAATGATGCTTTCTGTGCATGCCTGAAAGGTGATAAATGAATGCTCATGAATACTTATGCTAAAGCATAAGCCAGAATGATGTGTCAAATCATAGGGAAAGCGTGGTTGTGTGCTGTCTCTGCAGTACAGAAACCCTCTGTTTCTGCCTTGAAGGTCTCTCCTGCATTCAGCCTGGAGAAGAGAAGCTGTGTGGAGACCTCATAGCAGCCTTCCAGTATCTGAAGGGGGCCTATAAGGATGCCAGAGAGGAGCTCTTCATCAGGGACTGTAGAGACAGGACAAGGGGTGATGGGTTCAAACTTAAACAAGGAAGATTCAGGTTGGAGATAAAGCAGCTCTTCCCTGTGAGGGTGCTGAGGCGCTGGCACAGGGTGCCCAGAGAAGCTGTGGCTGCCCATCCCTGGCAGTGTTCAAGGGCAGGTTGGACAGGGCTTTTAGCAAGCTGCTCTAGTGGAAGGTGTCTCTGCCTGTGGCAGGGGATTGAAGCTGGATGAGCTTTAAGGTCCTTTCCAACCCAAACCAATTCTACGATTCCAGCAGCTCTGTTCAGTAGTGTCTGTATTCCATTCTTGACAAGCCTTCAGGGACAGGGTTGTCATTTAATAGCAGGGTATCTTCAGCATCCACAACCAGGGGCAGTATCTCAGCCTTGCATAAGGTACTCCTGCAAAATCACACCCTTTCAGAAGAAGCAGAATTACACAGAGAAGCTTCTCTCTCCTCTAGAATGCACTGCACATTAATAAAAGAAAATGTATCTTCCCTGCATTACTGAAAGTTCAGGAATTCTGTGCAAAAACCGGGAAGCAGTCTGTGCATAGCATGTTCAGGATACATTTTCCAGCAGCTTGACTTGTCCTGATGTTTGGAATAGTAGAACCCCTGCATGAGTGTCAGTGACTGTTTCATGCATGTGCTGTTGTGGTGAGCTGTAGTTCGTGCAGGGCTTCTGCTCAGAGGGGCTGAGGGAGGCAGGTGAGGCTGTAACAGAGCCACAACCGCAACTTGCAGAGGAATCAGTCACCTTTGAGCTCTTCTTCTCTGTTGCCGCAATGCAAATGTACAGATGGCTTTTTGAGACGTGTCAGTGCCTGTGCCCTGTGATTTCAGTTATTTACCTTGAGCAAATAGCTGACTTCCTATATCCCACAAATTGGATAGACTGCAGGTACGAAGGTGTCCTGACACTGGATTCCTCGGATGAAGAATTACCTTTTCTGCTGGAAGCACCAGCGGAACAGCAGCGTGAGGAAGATGATGATGATGTAGTCATCTTGGAAGAGGTAATTTGTCATTCTTGTACTTGCCCTGCTTTATTCATGGCCTTTATAGCCAACTCTCCTGCGAATATCGGATGTGTTCCTTTGAGAGTCTGGTCCAGTTACAGTAATTTACTTAGGATGTCTGAAATGGATGTTGAAATGATGGCATTTTGCTGGCTCTGTTTAATCATATTTTGGGCAAAGGAGAGGAGATCTAGACTATTAAACTCTACTGTATTTACAGTTCTAATTAACAAAGGCTGTAGCTTCTGTAAATCCAGAAAGATGGAGTGCTTCATAAAAGGATGTGATGTTCCTTCAGAGGCAGGTTTTCAAACCATGCCTTGTTTGACCTTGTGTGCTTTAGATCCCTTTATTCCATTCAGATTCTTGTTAGGCTGTTGCAGGCACTTGTATTTTTGCATATTTACAAAGCCAGCCCGCCTGATAAACCTTTCTACTGGCGCAGGCAGTCACACAGAAGAGGTCCAAAGGCTTTAGCTTACATAGATTAAGAGTCTAACTTCATATCTAAGCTATATGAAGAATATATTCCATTTTTATATTGACTTAACCAGAGTCATTGAGAAAATGGGTTCCAAAGTTGACCTTTCTATTTCTTAGTTGAAACAGTAGCAGAGAATATTCAGCCTGTTGGCATACAGCAGCCTGTCTGCCAGAGGCAAGAACAAGGCCAGAGATGAATGCTTTGAGCTTTGTTTTCTGGCTGTTAAGATAAATCAGTAAGAAAGCAAACATGCCAGCAGTTGGTTCCTCTTTCCCAGACTATTCTAATGGGAGGGAAATGGGAGCTGAGGTGAGTTTAGGAGATTATTCCACTCTGAAAGTCCTGTGCATGCCCAGTTCTGCCAAATGTTCTCTTAGCAGCTGCGGATAGACTGAAGCTGGAATTCAGTACAACAAAGGTATGTGGGTTGCAGTTTTATGCCTCATTAAGGACTTTGCTCAACAGACTTCATCTGTTTCCCATCAGAAACCTGATTAGATTCAAACGATCACCTGGAGCAAGGGTTCTGCCATGCAGACAAGAACTCCTGCTTACTTACTCTTGTCTATCTTCTTTTCAGACTCCAAAGCATCAGCAGCTTCCACGTCCCAATGTCATCAGACCTGCTGCTCAATGGCAGTGTGCGAACACTGTGGGAGAAGGAGGATCTGAAAGTGCTGTTGAGCCCTTGAGGAGCACACATCCTGAAGATGTGATCCCAACTCTGTCAGGCCAGGGAGACCAGGATAACCCTGTGGTGAAGGGCAGTGCTGGACCAAGCAAGGATGAGAATATGAACTTTGCATTGCAGCAGCCCAGATCATCAGAGCCTAATGGCCCCGGGTTTGAACTTACAAGTAACCAGGAGCCTGGTCCAAGTTTGCTTCCAGCAATAACTACAAGCCCACAGCCTGTCGTTAACAAAGAAATCATCATTCTGGAGGATTCAGACTTGCCACCACAACAGGAAGAAAAGGTGGAAGCCCAGGGAGAGGACTTGGAGCCAGAGCAGAACCTCAGAGAACCAGCTGATGCGGGTCCTGCAGACAAGGAGATCCATGAGGGCAGCCAGCTGGATCATCCGCACGTCCAGCCATCGGAAGGAGAGCTACATGCTGTAGTAAATAGTTGTGCTCCCCAGCAAGGGCAGCCTGAAGCAGACCCAGGATCCTTAAGGGCATATGGAGAGAAGGCTCCTGGGCCAGCCTTCCCACGACCTGAACCACAGCAGGATGGGATTCCAGGTCCTGCTTCCCCCCAGCCAGCACATCCACCAGAAGAAACTGGCCCACAGGCAGCGGTAGACAATGAGCAGCCAGGGCCAGCATTCCCTGCACAGGGCTGCCAGGAACTTGCCTCTAGTAATGTTCCAGAACAAGGAGCTGCTGGGCAGGACCAGGACCTCACTGCGCAGCTCATCAGAGAGACAGTAAGTATTCCCAGGGCTTATTTGCCTTCTGCGTGCATGGTATTCCAAGACAGGTTTTTCAAGGTGTGCAGTGTTTCACATGCTCAAAGCACAGCGCTGTTGACTTCAGCTGCAAATCCTCTTCATTTTGGCTGGGACTCAGCTATGCAGCAGGTGAGGAGCATGCAAGGAACTGTCTTGGAAAACTCTGCTTTGAAAGACTAACAGAAGTGTTGAGAGGATGGGAATCTTGAGGGCGCTGTTTGCTTTGAGGTGGGTTCTTGGCCAGAGAGATATAGCGGAGTTGATGGCAGGGTGTCAAGGGTGCAGTGAGGTGAAATAACAGGAGTCTGTTTCCTTAAAGGCTACTGCCCTCTCAGTACTGCTAGTTTATTCTTGACTGGCTGATTCCTAACCCAGCACTATAGAGCTGCTTAGGAATGGATGTGGAGCTAAAGGAGCAAGAGACATTGAACACTAGCAGAGGGATAAAGGATGAGATAGAGAAGGCTTAGAGACATGTGGCTGAAAGCCATGGTTGCTTTCAGCTGCCTCTCCTAGAGCAGTGTGGTCCCTGGCTGTGTTAAAGGCACCGTGGTGCTCAGGGGTGATGGTTGCCCTTGCAGTGTGGATTTCCAGGGAGTAGCACTGAGGGATTACTGGATGAGCAGCATGAAGACTCTTATAAGTTAACTGCACACAGTCCTTTCTGACTGTGCCTGGGCAGCTGAGCTCGAGGGGTACTACCCACAAGAATGGAACCACCAGTAAAGGTATTCCTTCACCTTTGGGACATCCAGCAGCTTCTGTATATTTAAAACAAAACAAAAGTGTGGTGAAGCATCGCATTTGTGTGTTTTCCCCTCCAATGCACGCTCCTGCCCTTGATTGCTAGGGAGGAAGGTTCTCTCTTGAGGCCTTATGAATACTTATTTTGCAATAAAGTGTATTTCACTGCATCTGTATCTCACACCACCATTCCCATCCCCTCCAAGTCTTTCCTCTGCATCCTGTATCTCATTCTGTTTGGGATAACTGGGGTTTAAGTACCAGTCCAGCAAAATTCAGTTCTTTCCAAGCCAGACCTTGTTGATGTGTGACTTGATTTGAGATGAGTAAGTAGATACTTTTGCAATGTTAGAGTTGCTTGACAACCCTGACCAGCCCAGTCTTGCAAAGCAGAATCCGTCTGGTGCAATAGTTGCAATACCTGTACAGAAACCCATCAAGAGAGCAGCAAAGGGTGCTCTTTGATACGTGGCTAATGCTGGGAAAGCTTGCACAGAAATGCCAGGAAAGGTTTGTTGTCTGGTCTGATCTTGTTGCGAAGGTGTCTGGGTGCTTTTGGGTGGGTATACGTGTTACTGGGTTTTTTCCTTTGGCTTTGGAATGTTGTGTTTCAGCACACAGTCTGGAACTCCTTAACCTTCTGTCTGAAGGTAAATATTAGCTTTTTTTGTGTTGTAGATCATACCTACATGCCTTGCCTCTTTCCATCGAGCCTGAATCGCTTGTTAGGCCAGCTGCTTATGCCTAACCTCACTACCCATATTCTTCTTGTGAGAAGGAGGTGTTAGCGATCATCCTGTGGAGCAAAGGGAAGCCAGCACCTTGCAGTATCCGTGCTGGATGGATAGAAGTGGTCTCTTGAAATCTGTTTTGGCCCTTGTCTCATGAGTGTGATAGATACACCCATAAATCTGTGTCTTTGGTGCTGTTCACTAGGTTGTGCTACCCAGCTCCTCTAATACCTCCATAACCTGTAGCTTTTCCTGCTGTAGGAAGCAAGATTCCCAGATGTGAAGGAGGACTACATTGAAGAGCTCATCATCATCAGGAACTGCTGTGACTTAAATGTGTAAGTACAGAGCTAAGAGCCAGGATGTATTGTACAACAGGCTGGCTGCAGTCACATTTCCATTTCCCCACCTGCCAATGTCACTGTTCTAAAGCATACCCAGGCTGGGAGGCAGCACTGTGTTGATAGTGCCAAAGAGCAGGGAATTTGTTGAGATTTTTCCTTCTAATAGAGCTTTTCTTAAGATGTCTTTAATTCTTACATTGTGCTGTAGCTTCTCTGCTTTTAAGATCATTTACTTATTTAAAGATTACATAGCACTTCTTAACTGTTACTAGGGTTCTTAAAAAGGGTGAGTGTCAGGATTAAGGTATTGAGATGACTTCTGTAAAACATAATAAGAAGGTGGATTGCTGACTTTTGAGTTGGAGATGAGTTTCTTGCTTCTTAATTTCACTGTTTTTTGGCTCTTTCCAGTAAAGATGACATTGTTTTGGACTCCCTTATTTATTGTCATCACGGTGGCTTTTATCCGCTGTGTTTAATCCAGTAGCAGTGGTACTGTTTGAGTTCTCTCACATCACTTTTTGCAGCTAGAACAGAACAAACACATTTAAGGGCTGGTAGGACTGGGTCTAGATACCTGTTAAGGGACTGATTTTGGTCAAGCTGAGCAGAAACATGAACCAAGAAGGGCAATAAAAGGAATGGAAATAGAGGGTGAGGACTTGCTTTCCTACTTGGGTTGGCACCAGCAGCAAAAGGGGAAAGCGGTTTGAAGTAAATCACTTGTGTCTGATGCTTGGTGGTCCCTCTCTCTGTGTTTTTGTCTCTACAGCTGTCACTGCTATCTCAAATATGTTGAAACTAGTTATTGTGTGATACAAGAATGATGAATAGGTGTTAGTTGCCAGAGTATTCCCTCTCTTGTATTACTCCAATGCCCCTTTCCCATTAACTAGGGCACTAATTAAGCAGCATTTAAGTGCGTGAGGCTTGAAATTAGTTATTGGACCATAAATAAGTAAACTGGCAAGGAAATTAGGATGATCCAATCCATTGGGCATAGATTTCCTATTCTGCTGCCTTTGTGCTGTTGTGTCTCCAACGTAGGACTTCTTGGCTAGCAAGAAGGTAACTTCTTTCTTGTCTTTCTAAAGTGCTTTCCCTGCAGTGGTGGTGTGGTCAGCAGGAGAGAAACTTTTAGGTGCCCATACCACATACCTGTACTCCTCAGTGTAGATAGTTGTGTGTAGATGACCAGTAGAGCCATTCCTTGGAGCAGCGGGGCTGCTGAAGTTACACATCTGGCTGCAGGACCCTCTCACTTGTCAATTTGTTATCGTGTCCTGGGAGGATTTAGTGAAGCCTGATGGAATTAAAGCACAGTAGCAACTTCTATCAGTCTTAATGTGTTCCTTCCCTTCTGCTCCTGAAATCTCTCCCATTGTGTGCCGCAGACCCAGTGAGATGAAAAGGTGCTTACCATCTTCCCTGTAGGCCATCTACAGTGTCTGTTCAGCGGCGCGTTACCCACGTACTGAATGATAAAGGTTTCTTCTCCATATTTTTATCCCTTTAACCAAACCAGCTTTTTGAGTTGCCATTGCATCTTTTGTGTGAGAACAAATGGGTCAAAGCACTGGTCAGCCTCGCTGGCAGGGTCTCTTTGACATCCATGGTGTGTCAAGCTGAATCAGGCTTGAAAGACAGTAAATAAGGGCGTCTGGGTTTGGGCAGGGATGAGGCTTTTAAGTGGCTCTGTGTCCTGTGGTGCAGATACTAATGTACAGTGCTGCAAGTGTGCGTGCATTGTGTGCTGGGACCCACTTCACTGTCAGACACTGAAGGTTAACATCTCTGGAAATCCCAAGCATCGAGATGGCAACATGCAGAACAGTTCGAATGCATCCTGACTGAGCCCCAGCTGCCACCCTTGTGTTTGAGCTCCTTGAAGTTTCTGTGTTGTTGAATTAGAACAATAATCTTTGACCAAAAGGATGCGAAGGGGGAGAGCTGGGATCTGTTACGTGCCCAGTGCCAAGGTATTTTGTTGTTTTCCAAACTGATCATCATAAAAACTTTCAGCTGATGTGGAAGATAAGATGTGGGAGCTGCTCTTAGCAGGGTATCATCCGTTCAGCTTTTGTGTGCAGAAGCATTCACGCTCAGTCAAAAGCTTCTGGCTCAATATGTCAATACCTGATTAACCAGAAAGAAGTGCCTCTGCTTTGAATGTGAAAGCAGGGCTAAAGTAATCATGCCTTGATCATGGGTTAATGCTTCAAACCAGTCCAGATTTCTTAATGAGGGACTGATTTCTGACATCAGGAATGTGAATTAGCTGCAATTATGTCTTTGCTGCAGCTTGCACCTTCTCATTCAACAAGTTTTACAAATGCTAATGCTTGTCCAAGCTCTTTATAAAGCATATTATTCTACAGCTGGGGAAACTGAGGAACAGATTCTGTTAGTTGACCCAGCTAGCACATCACTGGTTAGTGATGGTGGAGAATAAGCAGTGAAGGCCTGCTTCAGACAGCCTCCAGCAAGCTTCCCTTTCAAAAGGGCTTCTAAAGTATTTGTGATTCTCCAGCAATGGGGAGAGTCTTGCTTGTTAAGAGTCTTTCCGAAGCTAAAAAGCCTCAATTTACCTGCCACTTAGGGTTGTTTGTGGTAGGATCTCGGGTCTGCTGCATTCACAGGCTGGCGTGTAATTGCTTTCAGCAAGTTTTAGTGATTGTTTTCTGAGTGCTGTTCTCATTAGACCAGTTTCTAGTGGAAGCTGGAGAATCTGGTGTGATTTCAAGCTTTTATTACAGTGAAACTGTATTCGGAGTACATATTGTGTGGTCACAAGTTTAAACATGTTTCTGTCTTTGCTCTATTTGGAAGTAGATTGAGACTGGAGGCTTTAATTCCAATTTGAATCTGTAACCGTTCATTGAGGAAGACATCAGCCTTTCCTGGGTTTTGTAAGGGTTTGCTTGTTGCTTTTGCCGTAGATGCATTTGTATTAGCCACAGATTTCAGTTAATGCTGCTGATGTTGGGATTCTTCTCTCTTGTATGGTCTTCATAATGTGAATTCCAGGGTAGCAGAAAGTTAGTTCACTTTAACTCTTAGTCCAGGTACCACTTCACTTGGGTGGGAGTGAGGAAGGAAGCCTCATTGTTTACCTCTGCTATGGAAGGATGTGGGTTGGTTAGCAGCTCACCCATAAGGGCTGCGTGTATATGATTTAGTTGTTGAAAGGCAGATCTCTTTGCTTTCCCTCTCCAGTCACACAGCCAAACATTCTTTACTTAATTCTCAGGCATTTGCTTGCAGTTTGCTCCAGTCTAGGACCTCCTTTGGTTCTTACAGGGCAGGCTGGGACTTGCCTGCCCAGCCTCAATAAGATACTGAAAATCAGACAAGTGAGGAATGAACCTGAACTCCCAGACCCTCAAGTAACTGCATTTCTCTTTTCAGACTTTGTAACTTTCTTCTGGAGAATCCAGATTACCCAAAGAAGGAAGGCAGAGTGGTTTTAAATCCCAGCAGCAGCTTGCTTCCTAGCCAAGATGAGACCAAGGCAAGTGAGAGTATCCTCATCTGCAGCATGCCTCTCATCCAGTTTGTTCAACCTCAGTGGAGCTTGGGGTGTCTGGTTTTATTAGTACATATTTGTAGAGTGCCTGGTTGAGCCATACTTTCATAGGAGGCCTTTGGGTGCATTTAAGACAGCTTTAAATAGTGATAGTTGCTTGCAAGATGACTTCCAAGACTCTCCTGGTTTGCTGTTGCATAGCTGCACCATGGCTGCTCTTTGGCCATCAGCAAGACCCTTTGCCCTGCCTGCGTGTCAGCCGCCCCATCTGAAGTGTTCACTTTGATACCTGATACAAGAATTCCATAGTCATTCTGTCACATGAAGTAGACTTGGCCCTTGTGTCTCTCCTGTGTGGCCTCAGGCATTGCCTTTCAGCCTGCTGCTTGATTTTTCTATTTATTCATTTGTTAAAAAGTCCATTTGACAAAACATGCTCTCGGAGCTGCTTTGACTGTATTGAAATAGCTGTGTGTGGCCTAAGAGAAACCTCAAATGGGTAATTCAGCTCTTTCTACTCTTGGAAGCATCTCTCAACCTCAGGCCAATAAAGATGCCTTTATAGTAACCTAAATGTATCCTCTCTTAGCTGTCTCATGCAGCCATGCACAATGGCTATAAGCTATGTGGTGTGGGTCCTACTAGGAGCATGGTGCAGCTCAGAGCAGGTTACCCACACAAGTGCATAGACCAGTAGGCTTCACACCGGTGCTGTGCTCTGAGCTGATGCTTAGATAGATGCTCAGAACTGGGTGCCATGTAACCTGAATTTGGGATGGTCTTGCAGAAGGTCCTGGTAACTGAAAGAGTATTTTGTGGTGTTCTCGTGTATATTTACAGCAGCCTTCTTATATGTTTTGCATTTCCTCCTTAGGTGCCTAAAGTGGACTACTTTGACTTCTTCAAACTTGCCCCACTCGATCAGCGGTGCTTTATTCAGGCAGCTGACCTCCTCATGGCAGACTTCAAAATGCTCAGCAGCCAAGACATTAAGTGGGCACTACGTGAACTGAAGGGACACTATGCAATCACACGAAAGGTTCTCCAGTTCAAGTCTGTTTCCTTTCCTAGGGTTATCCCTCATCCCTGCAGAGCAGTGCTATGTCTTTTGCCTCACTATACCATCTACTAGCGTGTGGTTATGGGCTTATTAATGCTCTTCCTTTCCTTTTAAGAAGTATTAATCCATTTAGTAGAGACTTGCAAAATATATTGGTCAGGCGGAATGCTGCAGGAAGGTTTTACTTCTCTCTGATAGAACTGGCTAGTTGATGGTAGGTGATGCATTAAACTGAGAAGTGTTCCCATACGTTGCTGCTGAAGTGTCATATAATTGTCAGTAAAACCTAGACTTTTAGCTAAATCTTAACACATTTAACATTTAACTGCTGCTATTAGTTAACTGACTGCATGGAATGGAAAAGAAGCCCCAGTCTCCGTGTCCTGGTTCTTTTTATGATGACTTGTGGAATGAGTCCTGTATTCATCATAAAAGAGTGTCACTGTAACGAAGCTGCAGAGACACTTGGTTCTTATATCAGCAAACTGAATGTAAATGTGGCTTCAAGCATTTGACTTGGATCTACTCTGATATCCTCCTCTTGCTTGAGCTTCTTTCTCTACTATTCCAGGTCTTAAACAAAAATCCCTTGGCCCTTCACTTGCTCGATTGAGTATTTGAGCTTCATTTCTTTTAACTAAAAAGCAAAACCCAGCAACAAAAAAAGCCAAACCAGCTCCATTGCATCAAAGCGGACACCAGATGGAGTTGAAATAGCTTTACACAATAGGTGGTGTGAAGTATCATTCAGCTGGTTTGGATTTATGGAATGATTGCTTTATGAGTACATAACGTGACAAAGTGAGCAAAGTAAAGAGCTATATTTGTCTCTCTATGGGGTGTTTGGCTTTCCAGTTTTGGATCAGCATCATGCACATGTTTGTACTGTGCTTTGATTTGATTTGAAGCCTGTGGGTTAAGTCTGTCTCTTGTTTTCTAGGCCTTTTCAGATGCTATCAAAAAATGGCAGGAGCTGTCTACCGAAACCAGTGGGAAACGGAAAAGGAAGAAAGAGATGAATCAGTATTCATATATCGACTTCAAATTTGAGCAAGGTGAATAGCAAGTTGTTTGTGTTGTGCTCTCCACATCGTTGTTGCAAGCAGAACTGGCTCGCAGCAGAAAGTGCTGTTCTTGAAAAGGGATGTGGTCCCAAAACAGAGATGTTTCTGTCAATGTCTAGCATCAGTTTTGGAGATATTCCTTAGTACCTCTGCTTGGTACAGTGCTGCTTGAGATGCTGAGTGCGATGTGTGGAGAAAGAAGGATTTAAGCACACTTCTGGCTGCTCCATGCCATTTCATTGTGCCTTTAACTCTGCTGTAGGGGATGTGAAAATTAAGAAGCGCATGTTCTTCCTGGAGAACAAGAGGCGGCACTGGAGGTCCTATGACAAGTGCTCCCTTCTCCCACTGGTGCTGCGGGAGCAGGAATTCTATGAGCAGAAAGTGAAAGAGATGGCAGAGGTGAGTGATAGGAGCTGCTTTGACCTCACGGTGCAAACAACTTCAACTGTTATAAAAGTCTTGGCCCTAAACATGGAAATCTGCCTCTTGGAGCAATTCAGACACTGAATAACTTGGCTGCCTTTGCCCTTTTGCTACCTGTTAAGTGTATGGCTCTTCCCAAATTACTGATTTTTGAAGGAAAAAAGCCAAGCACAGAATTTCTTATTTACTGAAATACACATCTGCTGCTTTTCCAAACACTGTTCTGGACTTTTATTGCTATGAAGCAGTAAAAGCTCTGCTAACTCCTCCTCTAATTGTTAGCAGGCTTCTCTGCTGCTTTAAGCCTTGTAATTGCAGCTCAGTGTTGATGGTGAATAATGACCAGGCCCAAGGCAGTCTGTCCACTCACTCTGCCTTCCACAGGCTGGCAGTCCTGTGTCTCCAGATCATCTTGTTCTGTGCTGAGGGCCATGTGTTTCAAGGCAGAACACTGCAGCACCCACTGTTGTGTTGTCTTCTCCTCTTGTCTGAGGAAAGACTGAATTCACAACTCTGCACCTACAGTCCTTTCTTGAAGGTCCTTGTCTTTTAGGCAGATGGATAGTGTCTCCTTTTAATCACAAAGCCAGTGTTCCTTGGGGCTTTCTCTGGAGGGGTTCATTGGGTGTGAGCATCTCTGCCCATGGAAACCTGAACCAGCAGCTCTCCATAATACAGAATTCAGGTCTTTGTTCTTGATCCTTTGCTTCTCCCATCTGTTTTAGCTGAATCATAAATAGCTTAATGGATTGGAAGGATGGGCTGAGTAGTGGTGTAAGCAGACAGAGAGCTTTTTATGATGGTTTTGAAATCCTGAGATAATGTAGAAGAGTGTAGAGGCTGTAAAATTGCTTTATCTATGCCATAAATACAGGTGCACATGTCTCTCTTACAGCATGCAGACTTCCTCCTTGCTCTGCAGATGAATGAGGAGCAGTATCAGAAGGTCAGTATCTATAATGTGGTCTGAGTTCAGCACAGATGCTGTTTTACACTAAATTCTTCACAGACTTTGGGCTTCTGGAATGGAGCTTTCCTGAAGCTGCATTTGTACTGTGCTGCGATTGCTGAGCTGGCAGAACCTGCAGTGTGTGTGTTGGCTGGCGTTTAGCAAAGGTAGACAAGGGCAGAGTCCAGCAAGACAGTATTGATGCATGTAATGATCTCAAGTAATTCAGTTAGCTGCTGCTTGTATCTTGACTGGGCAGAACAAACATTGCAATAGAATAGTACCAGGCTTGCCCTTGCTACCACTATTATGGCTGTTTAAAACAGAGATGCTGTTGTTGGAGCTCTGACTCCAACAGGCTTT
Organism: Psittacus erithacus; assembly: GCA_009867235.2. Classification (NCBI taxonomy): domain Eukaryota; kingdom Metazoa; phylum Chordata; class Aves; order Psittaciformes; family Psittacidae; genus Psittacus; species Psittacus erithacus. The sequence goes on along the minus strand of WYDI02032409.1, from coordinate 20,308 downwards.
CCTCATTTGCAGGAAGGACTCTAAAAACCTGAAAATTGGGTCTTTCCCTTTAAGTAAAGAGGGAAAAGTTGAGTAGATTACCTTGTCATTCTCAATGCCCATTTCTCTTCAAACTTTGGAGCTATTGGACCTTTAAAGATGTGGGCATACTTACTACATAAGAGGCAAGCTTCTTCACCCCTGTAATGAAGAGGCCAAGACAAGGTCTCTCCAAGCAGATGGGTAAATGTTCTTTGAGTGGGCATTAGATCCAAAGCTTGGTTTTCCTCATAAGAATGGTGGGAATGCTGCTTTCCTGCGATTGCAGCTTCCTGAACCCAAAGTGCTCCTCTGCCTGTAAGCTAAGAACTATTAAACACCATGTCTTTTGTAGCTTTTAAGAGCCTCTCAAGCAGGATATGTAGCTATTAAATTACTTCAAACTGAGTTTCTGGTTGTGCTTAGTGAGTTTTGACAACCAAACAGGGTAACTAATGGAATGGTGCACATCTGTGGCTCTTTTTAGAGTGAATGCTGGCAGTGCTTCTAGCTTGCAGTTGTGTGTGTCTGTATATTGCTATAGCTATTGATGTTCCGATGATGATGCCAATACCTCTTTATGGCTGCAGGATGGGCAGATGATAGAGTGCCGCTGTTGTTACGAGGACTTTGCGTTTGAGAAGCTGACTCAGTGTGCAGATGGTCACTTGTTCTGCAAGGAGTGCCTAATTAAATATGCTCAGGAGGCAGTCTTTGGCTCTGGGAAGGTAAGAATTTCCCACCTGGATGAGGGGAAGATGGGTAAATTGCTGTTGGGAGATCACAGTGCTGTTTGTGTAATGTTGTTGCTTAAATTGGATGTAACTGCGCTTCCAAGGAAATACTCAAATGGAATTGTGTCCTGAAATCCAAATGCAGCAAGTCAGTCTCTCCATCAGCATGGGATCTTTGAATAGGATTTCAGTTTTGCCAACCTCCATCTTCTGTGCTCAATGCTGAGCAACTGGCATTGTTAGGAGAACTTTCCACACTATTCATAGTGACAACAGTAACTTGCATTTGTCTGGGTTTTGTTTTCTTCTTAATAAACCACTCTCTTTGCACAGAGAACGCTCTTGTCTGACTTGGCCAGTCTCCTCCTACCTAAGAGTGTTTGTCCTACATAACATCACTGTGTTCCCAGCTTCATCTGCGAATTGGTTCCTCTATGATGCTATGAACTTGCTTAAGCTCCGGTTTAGCGAGCAATTACCCTGGTACTCAGCTGAGCTATAAACAAGTCATTAACGTGCTCTGAGATGTGCATGCTCCTTTGCCTTGAGATATGAGGATGAAACTGTGGGATGCATTTGTAGTCTGTGATCTATACAAACATACAAACTAGCAACTGTATTTGATACGACCATAAAGAATGCCACATGCTATTTGTGAGCAAAGTGCTGGTTCTCAGCAGAGACCACACAGTAGTAACAGGCTGCTATGTGGTCACAGTGGGCTTTAAGTGAACTGTGATCCTAGCCGTCAACACCATCTTCATGCCCAGTGTCCGTTTGAGGCCTGATTTGTTAACTAGTCTTGCTCTTTCAATAAGCAAACCCATTCTCTGGCAGTCATGTGCTAACTTAAGCTCTATTCTCTCTAAGCAAGGCTCTGCACTGCTGTATTTGAAAATGTTCTGGGTACCAAGTCTTGCTTTTTTGCTAGCATCATCCTGAACCTGAGCTCTCTCCTTCCAACCCTAGTCAGAGCTCAGCTGCATGGAAGGCAGTTGCACGTGTTCATTCCCCACCAGCGAGCTGGAGAAGGTGCTTCCAGAGAACATCCTCAACAAATACTATGAGCGGAAAGCTAAGGAGGAGGTGGCTGCTGCCTGTGCAGATGAGCTTGTCAGGTAGGTGTCCAGCAGAGGATGCACACTGCGCTTACTGTTGTACAGAACTGTTCCCTGAAACCTTAAATGTATGCTCGCTGTGAGATAGGGAGCTTTCAGAGCTGTATTATACATTCAGGCTTCTGCCTTTCCAAATCTCTCTGTATTCAGGTTGGTCTGCCTTTGACTAGGAGCAGATTAAAATTCAATAGACTCATCTCCCGTAAGACTTGCTTGCCAGCTCTGTGCTGATCCTCTAAATTACATGGTCAAAAGCAGTGCTGAGCATAAAATGTTTTGACTATGAGTGACTGAAGAAATATGAGCAAAAAAGGCAGTAGTCAGCACATCCTGGTGACAGGCCCTTGGTTGGCAGCCTTGTTAACTACCACAGAGCTATTCGAATCCCCTTGCAGCAAAGATACCTTTGGCACTCTGCACTGATGGCATTCTCTTTTGGGCTCTAGGTGTCCGTTCTGTAACTTCCCAGCTCTACTGGACCACGACGTGAAGCGATTCAGCTGCCCCAATCCCCGCTGCAGAAAGGTAACTGGGGGATATTTGGTCTGTTCTGGAGTGTTGGGCAGGAGAGCTGCGAGAGCAGCCCACGCTTCCTAGGAGCAAGATGTGGCTGCATGGGGCAGCAGTCAAAATGCTGGATCCTACTGATGTTCTATACGAGTGTGTGGCTGGACAGATGGATTTCAGGGCACTGTTGATAAAGACACCAATATTCCTTTCTTAGGAAGATGTTGGCTAAAAAAGCTTGTGGATGCCATAAGTTGCTGTCTTCCATATACAGAAATGTTTTAGGTGAACAGGGAGATGGGTGCTTAAAAGGCATAAAACCAAATTGTAGTCCTTTATGTAATGAAACTTCTGGAAAATGAGCTGAAGCAGCCTTATGTGCTGCCCTTAAGAGAATTAGCATCTGCATTTTTCCTTTATGCTGTCACCTGAATACAGATTCAGTTGGAAGTGACAAAGAACTTGCTGGAAGAGCTCACTGAAGCAGGAGCCAGTCAAAGGGCAGGAGATCTTTGTGCTTCCCTCAAAATCTGCTAATGGCCGTAACGGGAGAATTGTCAGGCCAATGGGGGGATGGAGCAGGGAAAACTTGCTGCTTCTGCACCATCTGCTCTGGGGGAAAAACAGAAGCAAGGAAATACGTTTCCCAGTCTCCTGAATGTACACAAACCCCTGCTTGCATCTGGTGCCAGTGAGCCAAGGCTGTACCATATCAGTGTTTAGCACTGAAGCTACAAGGCGTCTTGCACAACTTCAGCCACAACAATGAATTCTCATGTGACACTGAGGGAACTGCCTGTCCCCCAGCAGAGATTGCTGCTAATCACTGCAATTCCTCTTGAGTGCATTAACCTTGTGCTTGTAGCTGCCGTAGCTTTGTGTTCTGGTGTTGACTGTTTGCCTGTAGTGAGGAATTAATAGGAAGTCAAATTCTGTTGTCTGGAGAAGGTAAAGTTACATTTTGTAATGAAAAATCGAACTTACTGGGGGTACAAAGCTGCTTATGACAGATGCACAATTCCATTTGAGATCTCTGATCTCCAAATACATTTTGCTAACATCTACCTCTAGCATTTGGGACAGAAACGCGATTCTGAGGCATTCTGAGTGTCAGGAGTGAGGAGGTTTGCCAGTCACTAGGTGGCAATGTTGATTCATGTTTAAATCATTCTTTTTCCTCCTGCTGTGCTTGCAAACAGGGAGTTCTTTTCAAAGTGTACATATGTCAGCACCACAGCACACAGTCAGACGGTCATGTTGAAGAACATGAACACTTCCATGTGCAAAAGTTGCTTTTTCCCCCTCAAATGTGTAATGCAGCGCAGTAACTGTGGTGAGAAGGGTCAGGACTGAAATGTTCCTTTCCTTCTGGTTTGCTGTTTCATTTCCTTCCTAGTGTATTGCCTGTCCCCCCTCCCTGGAGTCTCAGCATTCCAGCGGGCTGGATTTCTGGTTTCCTGGACAGCTTGTGTTGATTCATTAGCTGAAAATCTGCTGAGTATCTTAGTGCTCTTCTTAGAAGTCTTGAATGACTTTAGGATTTGAAGTGGAGGGTGAGGAATTCCAATTGCAGGATGTGGTGTCTCACAGCATCAACTGCAGCGGTTCTTTGTATTCCAGCTATCTTTCCTCTGCCCAGAATGAAGAATTTCACTTAATGCTCTTGCTTGCAGGAAACTCGTACCCTTAGGGAGGAAAGGGCTAATCTAGGGAACTCTGCAGAGGTTGGAGAGGATGCATCGGCTTTGCTAGCAGTGCCTCTGATGGATTCAGTGGTGGTGATGACTGAACCTGGAAGGAGTCCCTCTCTGGTTGGAAGGACTGCAGTTGCATGGCTGAACCTAAAGCGAGGGGAGGTGTGGAAAGGGAAGGGTCAAAATGTGCCTCTCCTCAAGCCTCAAGGCTCTTCAGGGGTGGGGAGAGAAGGACCAGATGGTGGACCTGTGCTCTTTCTGTGCTCCGTCACCTGGATCTCTTGTCTTGCTTTGAGAATTCATGTTGATACTCTCAGCCTTTCCTTTAAATCTTGCAGAGAAGTTGATTCATATTTGGTCCAGCTATGGATGTATTGTGAAATAAGTGATGGGAACCAGCTGGAAGCCTTCATTTTGGCTGTATATATATATGCTGGGCTCAATAAGAAGAGTTCTGGGTATACTCATGTCACTGCTTATGATCTCACCTGCAGCTCCAGTCATTTGCACCTTGGAGGGACCAAAATGCAGCTAATTGTAGCCACAGCAATGGGCAGAGCTGCTGTTTGCCTTCTGTGAGTGAAGGGCTGCACGGAGAGCATGCAGATGAGCCTACACCATCTGCCAGGGCTCCAGCTGTGTGCTGTGAAGTTTGGCTCCTAGTTAGGTGGCCAGGGCTTGAATCATAATATCACAAACAGCAGGGTGGAGGAAAAGCTTAAATTAGCCAAGGAAAAACACTGCCCAAGCCACTCCTATGGATGTGTTCTGTGTGTCTGCAGGCTGAGCTGGTGCTGGGGCAGAGGCAGTGTTGGCTCAGACCTGAGTTTTGAGGTTTTGCTCCCAAACAGGTTCCTGATCACACATGGAGCCAGGCTTCCTGGTGATAGAGAGGATTTGTCAGCCTCTTTGGTCAACCTCCATCTTCCTAGACACAAGGATGCCTGTGTGGAAGCAGCACTTGAATTTCTCACCTCTCATGATGCATGTTTCTCCTTCTGGTGCTCTGAGGGAGCAAACCAGAGCTGGCAATTCTGTTAAAACTGGGAAAGGCACATGTTGTGCAGCTCTGGGAAGCCAGACTGCAGTTTTGCACATGGGAGGAAGTACTGTTTCCCATCAGAAAAGGAAGTCCATCCTTTCAGCTCCACATCCCTCCTCCCAAGACCCCATAGTGTTGATGAAGACAGGGCTTTTGTTGCTGGGCTGCTTGCTGCTATCCCCAGCATTGCTGGTGAAGGGAGATGGTTTCCCCTCTTTGCAGTCTCAGCACAAAGCACTGCAGGGCTTCCAGCCAGGGAAGAGATGGAGAGGTGAAAGCTGCTGTTGCCATGGAAATGATGCATGCAAGGAGCAGAGCTGTCCCTCCAGTGCCACGCTCATTTCGGAGCCAGGCCACATTGCAGGGACTTGCATTTCCAAGACTTTTCCTTAAAACTCCTTTGCATAGCCTGGGATCTTCATTGTACCAGCCTCTGTGCTGGCTGGATGCGATGAGTTGATGGCATATGGCTGTGTGGTGCTAAATCACGTTGCCCTCACACTGGGCAGCTTAGTGCATCCCTGAGGTTGTGTGTAGGGACTGTGTTTGCCTGCTGGGCATCTGAACTGTGCCACTGTTAAAATGAGCATCGATGTGCCTGTGGCAGATGGATAAAATCTCCATTTCTCTTTATTTATTACTTTTCAGGTCAGGCTTTCTGGCCACAGCCATCCTTGGGTGTGATTTTAATTAGCAGAACTGAGACTTGGTATTTTAGGGGGCTTATTTTTAAGCTTCTAGAATATCTTGGGGTTGATTTCAAGGTGCTGGCTAAGAACAGATGCACCCAGCTGCTTTTAACCTTCATTTGCTGTTGGAAACCAGACAGGTTTAAGCTTGTACAGAGCTCTGCCTAGCAAGCTGTGTCTGAACACAGCTTCTCTTAGCAGGGTGCTAACGCTGCATCCACAACCTATGGTAATAAACCTAAGTCGTGTTGTACAGTTTGCAGCAATTCTGATGTGAGTGGCCTTGCTCAAGTAAATTGCACCATTACAAGGCTTAAAGTTGGAAAAGGAGCTATGGGGTGAACTGCAGCGCCTGTGATCTCTCTGTACCTGGTGTGATAACAGAGCACACAGCTGCTTGTGCTTCAGAGGGAGGTAATGAGGCAGCCCCACAGTCCCATTACAAGTGTTTTATAGGGTGCAAGGGGAGATGTTTGTGTAACCAAGTACCCAGCAGCAGGGGATGTGTTCAGGATGACACAGCCTTCCGAGGATGTCATCCAACACATGCCATAGAGGCCGTTAGTTGTGTGCTAGAGGCTGGCCTGTGGCTCCCCTGCCCAGCTCCAGATGTGCTGTGGTTTTAGGCTTAAACTGTATCAAGATTTGTCACTGGCAGGGTGAGTGCAACAGGGGAAAAGCAAATAAATAGCTCTGGTTGGAGAAATTGAGCTTGTCCAAAATGCCTGAGAGGAGGATGAGCGTGTGGAGAATTACTTAATTCTCCTTGTTTTGCAACATGTTTTCCCAGCTGTTGGAGTCCGCTGTCTCATTCAGCTTCCTGACAGCAGAGCAAACATTTTGAAGGTCCCCTGGCCCTGTCTCATTCTCTTTTCAGCCATTCCTATTGCTCTTCTCTCTATGCTTGTCCTGGAGCTATTTATTTGGATTTAATTGTTACTTGGAGCTTAACCCCGCAGCTTTAGTAGCGAGCAGAGCCAAAGGTGGCACTTGCTTATGGCAGACCCCTGTCATTTCCTTCTGATGGCAATGACCTCAAGGCCCAACTCTGGTGTTTAAATTCCCATTGGAATTGTGGCTGTGTGAATACAGCTTAGCAGAATTTACCAGGATGAGGAAAAAAGGGGAATGTGGTGTGGAATCAGTGTGTCTTACTGGGGACGGGGCGCTTGCGCCTGTGTATGCTTTCATCCAGGGGCCTGTCTCCCGCTTGTCCAGGCCAGCAGAGCGATCTAACCCATCATTTCATGACTCTACCATCTTCCCCCTCAGCACTGCATCCCTAAACCCTCCTGCTCCAGCGCTCTCAGCCTTCTCCTCCAGCTCAGCGCCTTTTGAACCGAGCGGCGCGCATGGGAGCGCGCTCCGCTCTGCTGCTGCCAAAACCACAACAAATGGCAAGTTTCCGTCTGTCATCTCGGCTCCGAGGCTGGGCAGCCCAATTTCATTTTTCTTCCTTAAAAGGCCATTGCAACTCCTCGTCTGCAGCCGTGCTCTGTGCTGCAGGCAGGGCGAGCGGCGACGCTATCGCATGGTGCTGCGGATCCACGCATCTCACCTCAAAGGGATCAGCAGGAGGGAGGGACCGAGGCCGAAGGTGGGGTTGAGGTGATTGTAGGCAGCAGATAACACCCCCGATAGGTTTTTATTGCTAAGTCCTAAAGGAAGAGAGATAACGGAAGAGTTCTCTGGTACGGCAAAGCCTTAAAAGTCCAGTCCCACGTAGGAAGGATACGTGCGTTCTAAGCCACGTGGTGCGTCCCTTCGAGGGGTGTAGGGTCAAAGTTGGAAGGGGAGTGCTGAGAGTGATGAGATCTCTTCCTCATCAGCTTTATCTTGATGGGGGAGCTGCAAGGGGAACAAGGGAAAGCCACATGCCAGGGGTTCTCCTTGCTTCCCTAGAGGCTGGATGGTGCATAATCATACAGTTGATCCCTGGTTGTGAGGGAGCACCCAGGAAAGCCAGAGAGGGGGAAATAGCTTGTCCCATATCTTGCTTTTAGGTGTATGCTTGGTCTGGGCTAGGAGCAGTACAAGAATTGAGTGGTGCTAGCAGTAGCTTGCTCCTAAATGCTTCTTTCCAGAAAGGAGGCACAATGATCAGCCCAAAATCACTCCTTGCCTTATCTGTGTACCTGCCACCCTTCCTCAGGACACATAAGAAGTGGCAGTAGGAGCCCCAAGAATACCTCACAGGGAAAAGAGGGCAGGAGTGGACTGGATTTAATTGCTGTGATGGAGTGGTGAGGCTCCGTCAGTGGGAGCTCAGGTGGTGCTGCTGCTTTTACAAGGTCAAGTCTATTTATGCAGTGGTATGTGGAAATGCTTTGCTTGATAAATGAGTCTGACAGAGGAGGAGAGGGCAAAGCCCAGCCTGGAAATGGACCTGAGGAAAGAGGTCAGCTTAAATGGGGTATCTGTCTTTTAGAGGGTAAAAAAAGCTGCTGAAAACAAGAACTCAAACTAGTCCCTTTAAAAATAGACCACATAAGTCAGTGCAATTTCAAGCAACAAAGCTTACTCCTGTGCTTTCTTTCTGCCTTATATAGCAATATTCATTCAGTGAAAAAAGCCAATTCTCTCACTGTTCCCTGACCACTGAATACCTCTGTGTCAGGTCCATAAGAGGCAGCAGCTCTGTCTTCCCTCTGTAGCTTTGTCCTTTGCTGAGGAAGGGTCCAGAGGTGACAAGCTGAACACAGCTTCACATGGGGATGGAAGCTTCACCCTCAGCAGTCTTGTCTCAACCTCTCTCCCTGGGCACAGCCTGCAACCATTTAGGCAGTGGAGCCACTGGGAGCAGCTGCAAACCTGTAGTGGTCAGTACCAGGACAGTGTCTTTGGAGATAAACTGATGGGCATCACAAGGGGTTGGATAAGAGCAACCTGGGCTGGTGATGCCAGGGTTGAAAGTTCTTTGGGTGCCCTGAATGTGGCAAAGCGGTCCCATAGCCACATTGCTGGGGTTGAAAGGAGCCTGGAGCAGAGGCTGAGACTTGCTGCAGGTTGAGATGAGCTTTAAGCTTTGCCTTTTTCATCCTAGATCGGTTTGAAAGACCAAGGGAGGAGGGGTGTTCTTCAATTTCATGCAGGAAATGAGAGGAAGTAATATAATGTGATGACCCCAACATCAGGAAGAAACCCTAAATCTCTGTATGGACCAGAGTGCTCAGATTGTGTGATTGCTTTTAAGCAGGGAGGTAACTTACCCTGGGTCACTTGTCCTCGCAATAGGATGTGATGCCACCGAGCAGCTGTGGAGCTGCTGTGGGAGCTTGGTACAGGAACCCTCTGAGTTTAAGGTTAAAACCCTGCCCAGTGCTACTTGTATTTGCAGAGTGCCAGAGCAGCGTTATCATTTTGCTGCTGCAGTGGAAATGGAGGTTGGAGAGGATGGGAAAAAGGCCGTTCCCAAGCTAAATTAAAAACATTGTTCTGCCCTTACACAAGAAGCTCCCTCTTCCCTCTCTTTCCTCCCCCTCACATTCCTGGCGTAGTAATCACTGATCTCTAACCTCAGCTTCATCTGCCACAGGCTCACCACTTCAGGAACGCAATTAAACCCCCCCTGGCTCTGCATACACCTCATCTTGCTGTACCTTGGTGCTTCCAGGGCCCTTGTCTTTGGAGGGGTCTGAGTCAGCAGCAGAGGTTTTGAGCTGTATTGTGTCAGGGCAGCTGATGACTCTCCTCTCTGTGCCAGAGCGCTGAGCTGGCCTAACCTGGCATGTGCAATGCGGGGAGGTGTTTTGCTTCTCCTTTCTGTTTGCACATAAACAGATCTGAGCAGATGACACAGTCATCAGACTTCCTGAGCTAATAGGAGGCTGCTGCAGATGATGTCCATTTTGGAGGCTGTCAGTAGAGTTTGTTTCCTAATTTGGTCACAGTGTGCTCAGAGCTGCTCTCCTTTTCTTTTCCTCTTTTAAAGCACCCATCCTCTTTATATCATTGTCCTGGAGGGGAAGCTGTTTGTAGCAGAGAACCTCCAGCTCCTCTCACTTCCTCTCTGCAGAGGAAGTGAGACTTGAAAGGTCTCTTTGAAAGGCAGTGCAGTTCTGAAGCTGATCTTTCCATTTTGATTTCCTCCTTTGCCACTCTCTCATGAGCTCACCTCGATGAACTTGGCTTTTTATCCCTCTGGGTGGTCACTTGAGCGAGCCCTTTGTGCTGGAGGACTTTGGAGTAGTTCTCTTCAGGGGCAGAGTGAGCTGTGCTGCAGTTAAATAGTAACATTGATAAGGTGATCTGTTGGCATATGTATTGCAGGAGATAGATGCGTATGTGATTTCAGCTAATGGAAAGAGAATGTGTTTGGTTTCAGTTCATACGTCATCACTAAGCTGGTAGTGTGTAGGAAGCTGTAAATGCCATCAGTGGGAAAGAAATGGTAAGGCTGGTCAGCTCTGCTGAAAGACATGTAAAAGTTAGCTCCTGTGTCTTAAAAATCATGGAATGGTTTGGGTTGGAAGGGACCTTAAAGCTCATCCAATTCCAGCCCTTGCCACGGGCATGGACACCTTCCACTAGAGCAGCTTGCTCCAAGCCCCATCCAACCTAGCCTTGAACACAAACTAGGAATTGCCAGTCCTTGGAAGAGGTCTGCTTTCTTTGCTGAACCACAACCAGCCCCAAACAAGCCACCGTCCTGGTGTGCAGGAGGCAGTTTAGCCCTTCCACTGTCCATGTGTGTTTTCATTCGGCAATAGGAAGAGCTGAGGAATCAACGCCAAGCCTGTAGACTCCTTTATTACTTTATTTCTCTGCTGAACTTAGCAGAAGGAAGGGGAAAAAACATTTCCAGGTGATGCAGTTGAGGATGCAGCTTTATTCTGTGTGATCAGGAGGCTTGTGTGCCTTGCGTGGTGGTGAAGGTACTGCTGTCACAGGAGCTGCTGTCTCTGGACAAGACTTCCTGGCCTTGGAAATGCTGGGTTACCTACTGAAATCCAGCACTGCTTTAGGTTCAGAGTCCATGTCATAAACAGCTGGAGCAGAGTCTCAGGTTAAGGTGTACCAGGAGCAGCCTGATTACTGGTATTAAAGGTTTGGTTGTAGATTGGCAGGTATTGGCTGGTCTCGAGTATGTGTCATGTGTGGAATGCCAGGTTACCACTGACCTCTGAAACATGAGTAACAGAGAAATGGGAACATGAAGCAGTGAGGCAGCAGGATGGGGGGGGAAAGGGAAGGTGAAACACAAGTTTTCTTCTAATTTAGTCAAAACCTTCTCTGTGTGTCATTCTTATTTGCATGTTATCTTCTAATTAGCCCTGACTGACTCATCCACTACTTCCACCTGAAAGGAATGGTATGTTTTTGAAGCCTATGGTTTGTAATCTCAATAGCCCAGCGTTTCTTTTCCTTCTCCTCCTCTTCCCTCCCCTTCCTGTGCCCCCCAAAAGCATTCTCTTACTGCTTTTAACCTTCAAACCTCTTTTTTTCTGCTTTCTCAGTTACTACTCTTGCATTATTAATGGCACTGTAGCAGTTCAGCCAGAACACTGACATTACTGATTACTACTCGTAGCAGAGGAGCAAGGTAGAAACTGGGTCAGGAAATGTTGTCATAAAGTGATAGCATCAGAACTGGGGAGCAGAACTCTGTGTTGAGCAGGTTTGCATTGGAAACAGCCTCCTTCACCCAGTATCACATCTGAGCACATCCACCATGTGCTGCTTTGCTGCTTGCAGATGGGAAGATCATCTGTCATACAGAAGGGTTAATAATGGACCTGTAATTTCCAGGAGCAGCAGAATGGAGCGATAGGCTGTGTTCTGCCTGGTAGAGCTTTGAGCATCACAGAATTCATGTGCTCTTCATTGCTGGTGCTGGAATAGGAAGCCCCTTCCCTTGTTGGTGTCAAAGGCTGAGGAAGCAGAAGTGTCTGCATTTACTTGTGCATTCAGTGAGAGCCTGTCACACTCGATGCGCTCAGGTTGTCCTTGGTGGTACCAAGGGCATCCTATAGCAGCAAACAGCTCTCCACACTCCATGCAAGTCAATATGACTGCTGTGGAATCAGAACAAGGATGTTATTTTGGGGATGCAGCAATTAACCTGTGAATCCTAGGCTGCTGTAAACATAAGGAATTGCCTGTTTCTGGTTAATGGAGCTGTGCCTCTTCACTCAATTGGACACAGCACCCGCTTGGGGATTTGGCATCCCTTCGAGGCCTTGTGTGAACAGTTGTGCTGTCATGTTAGCTTGCTTCTTGAGAGGGGGCAAGTGTGAAAAGGGAAGTGTCATTTACTGTAAAATGTAGCAGCTCCTATGGGAAGTGACAGCTAGAGAACATTATATCCTCAAATGCGTGCTGTTGTCTTTAAAATAGCTGCAACAGCTAAAATGCATAGGTCAGCAGTAAAGAATACAAACTGGGCCCGTGTGTGCTGGCAAAAGACAAGTCTATCTCTCTGAAAGATGCTTTAAAAGGACAAACTGAAGTCTTGTCTCTCCCAGAGGTGTACATGTGCTTGCTGAGGGAACAAGAGCCTGTCTCTGGCTGGCTCAAGGCAGCAGATTCCTTGTAATTCTCTTGGAGACAGGGTCTGTGTTCTTCTTCCCTCTCTGTGTTGCTGCTCCTGGTACCTGTGACCACCTGTGTGCATCAGCTGAGATTGGGATGAAGATGGGAAAGCATCAAAGCAGTTTGTGCTCAGTCCCTGCTAGGCAGCCACGCATCTGGATGAACCAGTGACGTGCTTCATTTATATTCTGGACCAAGGCTGGAGCCAGCACAGGAGCAGCGTGACTCCCTCGCAAGTCAGATGGTAACTCACACACAAAGCGAGCTGGAGGTTTAGGCTGGACAGACTTGACAATACCCCTTTTCAAGGATTATCCTTTAAACTGTCCTAGTTGCAGACCGCCTTTGGTGCCTGCTGGAGCCTTCTGTAAGCATGAGCAGTATTTAAAAGAGAGGCTGGCTGGCTGGCTGCTGTGATCTCTGCTCCGTGGGCTGTAAAACCCTATCCTGCTGCAGCTAGCCAACTTTATTTCTCTAACTCATCATAAGAAGTGTAGGGCTCTTAAATCCTGGCTCATGTTTTATCCGTGGCATTGGTGGAGCTGCCTGTTATCTCGAAGTGAGCCCAAAGCAGAGCTTTGCTAGTGCAGCTTAGGGTGTTTGAGGGAGAGCAGGCATTGCCACGAAGTGGGAGCTGGTGATAGGCAGTAACTCCTATTTTATAAAGCCATTGTGGAGCTGGAGAGGTCTAGAGTTTATGACCTCAGTATTCTTTTTCTTTCTCACAGGCAAGTACTGATTTGCCATTAAACTCGAGCATTATCAGCAATGCTTTGCTGATAATAAGGGAAAGCAAATGCTTTCCCTGTCCAAAATTCCATGTGCCACGTGTTTAATTAAAAGGCATCAGGGTTAATGAAGCTTTGAGTGCAGAAAAGCCTCATTCCCTGAATTGAATTTTCTTTAATTGCTCCAGAGATTGCATTTCCCAGCTGTGGGTGTCCCTTAACGTGTGAATCAAGGAACTGGAAAGGGACAATTTGAATTGTCTCCTTCAGTGCCAGCTTCTTCCTCTTCTACTGATATTTCATCTCTAGTTGAAAGAGGATTAGATGCAAACGCTTCCTTAAGTCAGTGGTTTGGCTTTGTGGTGGAATTGGAGTTGCCAATGCCTTGGACACTGGGAATAAGGTGAAAAACAGGAAGCGTTTGTGCAGATCATGTCACTCATCCCTAATGTGTTGTAGAAGATGGAGAGCAAATATGAGATTTATTCTTCTCCCACGCCAGTAACTAAACCCCGCAGCTCCTGAGTGTGATGGCTGGTAACTGAATTGCATGCTACAGCCCAAATCAAACCAGCTTTCATCAGTGTGCAAGAAAAAGGGTGTTGGGTGTTTTGGGGGTGGATTTCTTTGCTTGTTTACAGGGCATTTGAATAGTGAATTTAGTGCCTATCACCTCTGTAAGAGACAAGGTCATTTTGTGGTCCTTTTATGTTAATGGTTGTGCAGCCTCATAGTGCAGAACCTGCCAACCTCTGCAGAAGGACAAGAATCTAAAATGCAGCAAATTTAAGTACCAGCGAAATGATCAGTGATGGAAACAGCCAGTGGTGTTCCTGACTTTGTTACACTGAAAGCATACATCCCTCACTGGGTGCCAATGTGTGTGGTGTGCTCTATCTCTGTTTGTGGCAGATGCATGATATATTCCAAGGTATGTTTTTGTGTCCTGATGGACTTGTTAGCTGCTATAGCCTTGGCTAGATGCATAATAGAAAAGAAAGCTTCCAGCAGCAACTAAAGACATTGAGGGATTAATTTAATGCACATCTAACATTGAAACAACAGGAGCAACAAGTGGTTTAGGGGGTTGACTTTTGGAGGTCTTAGCTGTCAGAAATCATTGGGAAAATAAGTAGTAGCATCCCCTTGGATGGAGACTTGCCATAACCAGACAGTATTTTATAGATAAGCATACCCTACATGAGCAGGTATTTGGGAGCTGTCAGGCTTTTCATGTGAGAAGCTGGTGGCTGCTGATAAGCTGTGGTGTGTATGACAGTGGCTGGAGTGATGGTTTTGAGTGAACAACCTGGAGGAGGCTCAGGGGAGACCTTAAAAGTCTTCCAATACCTAAAGGGCACCTACAAGAAATCTGGAGAGGAGCTTTTTCAAGGGCATGTAGTGATAGGACAAGGGGGAATGGCTTTAAACTGAAAGAGGGGAGATTTAGGTTGGATATAAGGCAGAAGTTCTTCCCTGTGAGGGTGCTGAGGCGCTGGCACATGGTTCCCAGAAAAGCTGTGGCTGCCCCATCCCTGGCAGTGTTCAAAGCCAGCTTGGAGCAAGCTGTTCCTAGTGGGAGGTGTCCCTGCCCGTGGCAGGGGTTGGAACTGGATGAGCTTTAAGGTCCCTTCCAACCCAAACCAGTCTGGGATTCTAGGAGAACAAAGACAGTGATTCTGTGATCTTCAGCTGGAGGCAGCACAAATACCCCTCTCAAGCTTGATTTCTGGCCTGAAGGAAGCCATCTTCTTTGCTACTACGCAGCACCTCTCCTGTGCCTTGATGGTTTAAGCAACCTCTCCCCCATCGAGTAACTAGGGCCTGGGTTGTCGTGCTGGGGGCCAGGAGGTCCAGGGCTTGGCCTGTGGGCGCAGGGAGCAGAGGTGATGCTTTAAGTGGTCTTCATGCTGCTACCAGTGTAAACAGAGCAGATGTTTCCCCGAGCCAGGGGAGCATTAATGGAATGTGTCGGCCCCGGCTGATGTGAAACATGGCTGCGAGTTTTGGGGATGAGGTCAGTGGTACTGAAAGCTGATGGGAGTTTAATGTCGAGTCTCTGCTTCTCCGAGCCGAGGGGTCAACCGAGAGAGCCACGGCTAATGGAAACACAAGTACACGTGTCATAAATCAGTGCCAAAATAGTGAGCAGGCATCGTACCACTGCGTCCCACAGCGATGTTTCTGTAACCACCTATTAGCTCTTCGGTGGCTGCTTTCCTTGCTGGGTGCTCTTAGTGTTTGACTTAGAAGGGACAAATTGAGGCTGAAAATGGAGGGTTTGGGAGAAGCTTTATGGTGCTGGGAAAGCCCTGCCTGCTTCACTGCCTTCCCCCTGCTGTTTGTGGGTCCTGTGGTTACTGCATCCCTGTTTGGGGAATGGCAGGAGAGCAGTTAGGATCTTGTTTTAAACAGGTTGTCCTTCTGGTGAAAGGAGATGGATCGTGTTGCTGGCACAAGGTTGCTAGGAAGTCCTGAAGCATCCAGGAGGCAAAGCAGGCTTGGCACTGCTCAGAGATCGTATGGTGTCTTTAAAAACAAACAGATCTTGTACAAAGTAAAGAGCAGCATTTTTGTAGACAATGAAAAGTCCATTTGCTCTCCAGACCAACCAATATATTCCCCCTGAAGCTGGACCCTGTAACGTACCATTTGCCAACAAGATAAGATGGTTGTGTTTGCTCAGTGATTTATCCTCTGTGAAGCTAATCTGAAAGAATGCTTTATTGCTCTATTTATTTCCTCAAAAGAAGCTGCTTTGACCTCATTTTTTGTGTTGGGAGCATGTGTGCCTTTAAGCTACATCTCCAAGCCCAGTTGAAATTGGGGTCTGCCTTCTGCTTAAAACACAATATCCGTGGGCTGTTAGTGGCAGAGACGCCATTCAGAAGCCAGGAGGCGAGCATCTCTCCCCAAGGCTTTTTGTGTGTTGAAAAGCCTCACCACGATACCCAGCCTCATCCCCCAACAAAGCCAGTCTGCACCTAGAAGGGCTTTGGGTATTTTTTCCCCTTTCTGGGTCCTCCTTAAGAGGCAGAGGTTAAAACAAAACAGATGCTCTTAGATGGTGCCTCTACTCTGCTAAGAGGCCTTGGCTCCTGGTACACAAAGCAAGGATGCTACCTCCTATTGCAAGTGGATGGCAGGCTTAATAAAAGAAACAATCTGACAGAGCCAGATGATCCCCAGAGTGAGGCAAGAGAAGGAGTATCAATAGTGCATTGCTTCCATCCTGCAGTTTGTGTGTGCAATTATCCATGTAAGTAAAACCTGAAAGTGGCTCTGAGGGCATGTTCTCCCCAAACAAGGGAAAGGATTGCAGCTATCGGAATGGCCTGCGAGGAGAGGGATGGAGCTCTCAGGTAGCTGGAAGCCGTGCCAGTTTGTGTGTTTGCTGGTAGCCTCTTACTATATTTAGTTTCTTTTGGCCTCCCAGAATGAAGGCATTGAACCTTTCTAGGTATGGAGATAGGCGCATCACCAACCAGCTCTGAACAGCAGCTTGCCAACTGCTCGGCTTTCTAGCTGTTTTCAGCCTTGGCCCTTGCCCTTCCCGTGCTAGTAGAGGATAGCCACATGAGGTTATGTGAACAGGAGCTGGGTTTGTAGCTGTTCTGTCTGCCGATGAGAGCTGGGGTACCTTTTAAGTAACCAAACACTCCAAAAAGCAGGTTTTGTCCTGTGGCTTTAACCCTTTGAGGTGTATGGCAGGTGTGCAGGGTAAAGACTGGGCACTTTGCAGGAGTCATTGGGTAACTCTTCCAGTTTTGTGCCATGAACAAGCACACAGATACGTTCAGACACCAATTCCTTTTACTGAGATCCCTGTCTTGAAAAATTCTGACCTTCCCCTGTCATGAAATGAAGCATTTGGTGTTTCCTGGACCTTTCCTCTGGTTGCAGCTGTTGTACAAGCTATAGATTTCTAGCTCTGTGTCAGAAAACCATGACTTCAGGCCACTGGGATTCTTGTGGGTGGGTGAAAGTGATAGCGGATTAATGAGTTTTACTGCAGCATCTCCATCTGCCAGACTAAACCGTGTTCTGCACAGGAGGCTTAACACAGCTGGTTTGAGCTGCTCCCCTAAAAGCACATCACCCCTTTACCCAGTCAAAGCTGACCCCTGCTCTAAAAACACAAGCACTGCTCTGTCAAAAGCCAATGCCTTAGTTATAATTAGAACTAGATCTACTTTCCTTTTCCTGATCCAAGCACTGTGGTGAACTCAAAGATTGCCAATGAGGACAAATGATGACCACATGGAAGAACGGAGGTGATTCCCTATGCACCAGGTACAAGTCCTGAGTACTCATCAAACGTGGCTCCAGTTTCTTGTCTGAAATGTGTTGCTGTGACACTTGCAGTTGCTTTCCTCATGCTTTACCTCCATAAATAGATGAATTTAAATGGGTAGTATATAATCAGTTGTCTCTGTCCCAACCGAGCCAGAGGAAAATGACTGGCAAGTGATAGCTGTGGCCTGGCCGCATGTGTAAGACTCTGTGTGCTCTCAAATAACACTTGGCTCAAATCTCTGCCTCTGCAAGGGGCAGCCTTAAAGTCCAGCTGTGAGCAGAGGCAGGGTGAGGAATGAATGACCTGAGCAGGCAAAAGCTGCTGTGCATTAGCTGTAGCTGTTAGCTTCTCTGTTCCCTCCTGCGAGCTCTGAAAGTGAAATGGGAATGAAGTAGCTCCTGAATGAGACACGTTATCCTTCGCTTGCATCCCTTTATGTGGCGAGTTGCCATGGCTGAGACATCAATCAGTTGTTGTTACTTTGCAATAGAGGATTATTCTTCAGGGCTTTTTCAACAGAAGTGGGTATCTGTCATCTCCAGTGCCCAGAATGTGTCTGATAGTGTGTGTGTACCTGCACATACACACTCCCCTGCTGCTCCTCTATGCCCTTTCTCTATGTTTATTCATTGCCTGCAAGACTGGATGAACAGCCCCAACCCTGAGAAGCCCAAAGGCACTGGGGAGTTGGAGGGTGTGGGGGAAAGGCTCATTTGGGTATGTAAAACTGAAAGGGATTTACTCAATACATTGGGTGGACTGTTAGTGTATTGAGTTGTGCAACTGCACAGCTGTACTGAAGCAGACTGAGGTCCTCTGACTTGTCTCCCACATGGATTTGTTACAGCTATTTGTCAGGAATATGCGAAACTCCTGGGATGTGTTTGTGTGTGTTACTGTAGGTTGCTTTCTGCTCAGTGTGCTCTCTATTTGGTGTACCAGTGGGCCTTCCTACTGCTTTCTGCGGGCTTGATGACAGATGCTATCCTAACACTTTGGACTGGATAGTTCCTCCGAAGTACCTCCCATCACCATGGAGAAGGGAAAGCAAGCAGTGCTATTACCAGGAAAGCTGCTGTAGTCCTTGGACTTGCGTGCTGGGGCATGTTGAGCCAGACAAAGAGCCTATTTTCTTTCTGTTGCAGCGTTAGTGACACCAAGTGTTTTGTTCCGGTTCTTAGTCAAGAATGGCAGGAAGGTAGAAGACCCTTGGAAAGAGTTAAGTCTTCTCTGCAGTGTAAAGATCTGCCTTATGGTAAGATGTTAGTGCTAACTCTTAAGGAAAAATGTTATGGGGTCACTTGGTGAGTCTGTAAGTGCACACCTTAGAGTTGTATGTAACATCTTAAATGTTAATGGGCAATAATAAGATTGCATGAAAAGTCTAAGAGGCAAAACTGGTTGAAAACCAGTGCTTTGAGTCAGCTTGGAGCCTTTGGATCAGGTTGGATGGAAAAGGAGGAAGGGGAGAGATTTTAAACCTAGTTGTGAATGAATTTTTCCTATAAGGAATAGATACTTTTTTTAGGACTCCCTACTTTAATGGTTGCTTTTGGCTTCATTCTGGGATGAAGTCTATTGCTTTACCATCAGTACAGTCTGTGGCCCCACCATTTCAAGGTGTGATTCAGCTAGATTGTCCAGACTAAGCGAGACTAGGTGTGAACAGACAGGGCTGGCCAGCAGCCAAGGAGCCAAAGAACTGGGAATAGTAGTAGCCTGGATTCAATAGGTAATGCTCTCCCAGGGATCGTGTGGTGTATTAATTAGCAGTACAGGGAGAGACAACCTTGGACCATGTGTGATTCAAAGGCCACAGTACAAACTCAAAGAGGAGGAATTTATTGAGAGCTATTAGATGAAGTATTGCCAGTGGTGCAGAAAGTCCCTGGCCCATGCAGAGCAGCATGCGGGAGCAGCATTCCTGCCCTGTCCGTAAGGTACTTCCTACCTGCCTTTTGTTTTCCTGTGCTGGAAACAGCATCAGTCGAGATGGACTTCTAGTGATGCCACACTGGGTTGTGCTGGTTATGCTGGGGAAGAAAACTAGCACCGTGTTGATATTGAGGAGTAAGAGATCTGTATGGAAAGGGCTGTAGGTAATCCCTGCATCTAAAAGTCCACTTTTGGCCTGAACTCTGCGAAGCAGCCTTCACTTTGGCACACAATGGTTTGTTAAATGGTGGCTGTTCCAGGCTAACAGTGGTCATTTCTATATGTGTGTACTGAGAGAGGGCTTATGCTCCTGCGACTGAACCAATGCATGTGGATGTTGCCATGTGGGGAGGTTCTCTGGGTTCTTCCTGTTAGTGACTCTCCACTTAGCATTGAATACAGATGTTTATGCATATACTTAGAAAAGACTGGTCTGGAATAAACTCATTGCAGCACTCCACCTCCCTCTTCATATTTTGAGACTCTTTATTCTCTCATAGTAATTTTCCAAGTGAATTAGCACAGGTCACCCAGGCATCCACTTCAGTAAAATACAGTGAGATGGTTACTGTCATCTCCTGAAACACTCCAGCACCCACCCCATTGCTTATCAAGCCGCAGTAACAGCTGTGTCAGAGCAAGATTAACAGAAAATCCAGGCAAATATTTATGGATCCCTTTAAGGTACGTATTCATCTGAAAACATGAAGGAGGGTTTCAAAGGAGAGCTTTGAAACCTTGCTCACATGGGCTAGGAGGGTTGGAATTAGATTGTCTTTAAGGTCACTTCCAACCCAAACCATTCTGTGACACAGGGACTGGACAGCCTCATATGTAGCATCCCCGCGATGAGGATGGGGAGAGAAGGAGCTGCAGCTCACAAAGGGAAAAGGGGGGATAAGGACCCTCTCTGGGAAGGGACTCTTCATTAGGGACTATAGTGATAGGACAAGGGGTAATGGGTTCAAACTTAAACAGGGGAAGTTTAGATTGGATATAAGGAAGAAGTTCTTTA